>JAJOZX010009840.1:0-148920 GCA_023014485.1 Bathynomus jamesi | reverse complement strand
ATGATTTACTTAGGTAGATCCAAGTATTGAGCCTACAAGCTGGTCCATCTGTTGTGTTAACTGCAAATGTAGTAATAATCTAGGTGTATATATTATGTCTTTTTTTTGAGTAAAACTTATTTAGATAATTTAACATTTGTGAATTAACTTACCAAGTAATAAAATGGAAGTAAAATTACAATTCAATGTTGTAAAAAGAAATTTAAACATTTCAAAATTTTGAAAAAATTCAGAATTTTTCACAAAAAGTACTTTTCTTTGAATAGGCAAAACTATATGAAGGAGTTGAGTTGAGATCTATTCCTTAATATATGTTTTTGTACACATATGTATCTTTCTTTACTAGAAGTATCAACTCCCTGACTAATTTCGGACACCTTTATATTAAGCCCCAAAGTTGATGTTAATTTTGCAAATTTTGTGAAAATATCAACTTTTGGAAATTTTTAAAAATAGAAATAAATCCTTTTTGGTTATTTTTTTATTTCACTAATAAATTTACAACCCATAGAGACTATTAGGAGTATTAAAACAGCTGTGATTGATGTAGAACTAAAATGGTAGCATCGTAAAAGTGGGAGGAATTGATGCAAGCTTCAAATGGAGCCATGTTTAAGCCCTTGTAACTCAGAAACTATTTGTTCCACAGCCTTTTAGCTTGCAAAATTGAAAAGCCCACCAGAAGTTGTATTGGCCTGACAAATTTGAAGCTTCTACTCCTATTAGAAGACACTTTTCAAGGCCTCTCAAAATGAAGGCATTGGCCGATCAAGCCCAACATGGGCATTTTTTGGTCGAAGGTGGGGGCCATTTAAGCGACAATAAAATTAAAAGTTTTTGACTGAGGAAGCTAAAATTTTAGATTTAAGCTATTGAATGATGTATGAATCAACCCTGAAAATTTGAAGAAAATCGGAGATGGTCACCCGACCACCCCTGTACCAATTGAGCTGGAATGACCCTATGGAAAACTGATGAGTGGGTAGTTGGGAGGTAACGAAAATGGTTCACTGAGTAGGTAGGTAGTTAATCTAACAATCATTAAATTCCTTTTATGTCAATAACTGGGTGGATGAAACCAATTGGTTGCTCACCAGAGTTATTCTCCACACTAGTATTTATATACTGTGTGGGAGGAGCGTGCTCGGTAGTGGAGATACATTACCGCTCAACCAACCGAGGAATAAACCAAGACAACGCTGGTACGAGAAGCCCCGCGAAGAGGAGAACAAAGGGAGAACGAAAACGAAGAACGGGGCGAGAGGACGTACCAGAAAAGTGCGCTCTCGAAAACATAACCGGAGAAGGGAGACACTCCGATAACAAAAGTAAGTGACTAATTGAGTTTTTACACCAGTAAGTTAATCTCATTAAATTAAGCTGGGTCAGACAAGTTAGGCCTACATTGTGACCTAAGACCCAGCATCAACTCATAGCTTAACAAAGGTGAAGGTAGATTGCCCTAACCTAATTCTTGTGAGGAATCCTACTGTGGACCTCAATTTATCTGCCCGCTCTGGACCATTTCCGGAATCTCTAGGCTGACCCCTCTAGGCTAGACTTGATCTACTCTATAGTATAGACTGGAGATATAAGGGGTGGGTTAATTGTGGACCAATTCATACAGAGCATTTTTCGCAGACCCCATATCAAAAGCTTTTGATATACTCTGTAAAAAACTATATAGGGTTATCATTTATTGCCATCACCCTCATCCATTGGAAATTTCTAGCAGATATTGGTGAAGAGTTAACAACAAAAACCCTACATTTTTTCATTAAAAAGTTATGTTTGTGGAGGTCTTCAAAGGACCTCGTTAAGTAGTGTTTTTTTGGTTAATGTTAAATTTATTTGCCTTTGGTATTTTAGTGCTGCCAAATGGTAAAGAAGGAAAATTACCATACCTTATTATTTTATTGGGCCTTGCTTCTGGTTGTAGGGTGTGACACTCTTTCAATGTAGGGCCATAGATGGAGTTACACAATGAGTTTATTTGGTTTAATTAATATGGGTATTCACTACACTTAAATACCTGAAGGAATAGGCCTATCCTTTTGAGTTAAGTTTATATTACTCGTTATTCACTCAGAACTTATAGAGATTAAATACATCTCCCTCACTTAAAGCATCACTTGGAACTTGTAATAGTAGTTTGGCCCATGGCCAAGGTGAGCCATAAGACCCTTGTAATAGTTTGGCCCATGGCTAGTGATGTTAAATTTTTTTTTTTTTTTTTTTTTTAATAATAATAATTAATAGGTATAGATAGTGCCAATTTAATTATAAGGTATACTTTTGCAATGATATATATTACAAAAAATAAATAAATAAATAAATAAAATAGGCCATATGGTACCAGTATAGAATGTCCTTTTCAGCCTATTTACAGAAAAACTGGCCTCTTTCTTGCACTGAAAGTCTTATCTTGAGATCTGTTAAACTTGCGAGAACACTGGCTGGGAGCTGACTGCCCATTACTCAACCTTTCCAGGACTCTCCCATCCATGCCTCAGATTTTGAATCTCCTGCTTAGCTATCCTTTAGACCCACGATGACCCCCCCCCCCCCCCCCCGAGACCATCCACATATATACATACACATACACCCATAGGAATGTAATGATCCCCCTACTGAAAACCCTGATAATACCCAAACTGGAATACTGCTCGGTCCTAACATCCCCATATAAAAAAGAAAATATTAGACAGCTGGAGGGGATTCAAAGAAGTTTCACAGCCAAGATCAATGGGTGCAAAGAACTAAATTACTGGGAAAGGTTACGAGAACTAAACCTATATTCACTGGAAAGGAGAAGAGAGAGATACACCATTATTTACACTTGGAAAATAATGGAGAAACTAGTCCCTAATCTTACTCTGAATCCCATAACTCCCCAAACAACGGTGGAAGGTAGAAACGGTAGACTGTGTCGTATTCCCAAATTGAAGGCGAGACAGGGAACATCCTTAACCCTGAAAGAAAATAGTTTTGTAGTGAGAGGACCAAAACTATTTAATCAGCTGCCCAAAGACCTAAGAAACACGAAGGGAGTTGCAGTGGAAATCTTCAAAAGAAGACTTGACGCCTGGCTCAGAACAATCCCCGATGAGCCGGGCGTACCTGGCTATGTGAGGTGGAGAGCGCAAGAATCCAACTCACTACTTCACCAGGCCAACTCGAGAGGAGGGGCGACACGCTTGACCTTCGCGAAATGAGAAATCATCACGTGGAACCTTTGTAAGGTTGTAAGGTTGTAAGGTTGTATATATATATATATATTAGGGTGTTTCATACCTATAGGGTAAAATAAAAATGAGCTTGGAGTTTTAATCCACACTTTTCTCCGTATTCTAACACGGAGAAAACACGTTTGTGCAAGTTTGAACCAGATCGCGCTGCATTTAGAGGTCCCCAACTTTGACGACTTTTTGTCAGTTCATTTCTCGCCTGCCTGCAGTGAAGACGGTTTTCTTCGTCACTTGAGCGGTTCGTGTTGTATAGCCTATTGGACAACTATGGAGGTAATTATATATGCTACTAATTATCTCATTTTACTGTGGTATTGAAATTTATTATTATTTAATTTCTGTCATTTTACTGTGGTAGTGATATTTATTATTAATATTACATGAAATTAATTAGTCTGTTGCATATTGGACAACTAAGCTGGTAATTATTTATGATACTAATTAATGTAATTTTACTGCGGTATTGAAATTTATTTAATTAATGAATTGTCAGAGAGAACATAGTGTACCCGTATCAGTTTTATAAATAAAGAAAAGCAGTAACTGGGATATTCGTGTGTTAACGCTGCGCAAGAAGCCATGTCTCGACACCTATGGTACATCTCTGAGACTCTTATTGCCATGGCGTTCTTCAACGCAGATGTGGCAGATGAAGAAAAGGCTCAGATGGTCGTCAGTTTGGGTAAGCCCGCATCAAAAAAGGAACTCAAGCGACCCCAAGGGAAGAACGTCAGGAATCTTGCCTCGAAACACCTGGCGGAGTTCGTGACAGGAAAGACGATGGCTTTCTTCCATGCATTCGACTTGGACACAGAATTCTTGAAAAAGCCAGTTGCCGAGTGGACTGAAGTAGAGGGCTTCAAGCAAGCAGCGGCAACTGTTAACAAAATCTCTGTCATCAACGATCGGGCCGAAAGAGCCATCGCGCTCACCAAAGAGTTCAACTGTTCTCTGACGAAGAACGAAGAGCAGAAGCAGTATTTGCTCAAAACTGTGATGCAGCATAGGGCGAAATACCCGAATAAAACCAAGAAGGATTTCATGGACAAATGATTCGCAAGAAGTGGTTATGTTTTTTGTATCTTTGTGAAAATGTGTAGTGAAATGGTACTCGTTTGTTGAAAAAATTCATTGACAGATTTTTGTTTAATTTTTTCCGTTTATGATCTGCCAGAGCATCAAACTGGGGACCCGTAAACTTTAAACTATTGAATTAATACTTCGGTTTATCAGTCTCCTCAGCAAATGGAACAAGGGGATCCATGTGGATTAAAATTTTTCCAAACTTTTAATTTATGAAACACCCTAATTATATATATATATAATATATATATATATATATATATTAGGGTGATGCACAAATCATGACCATCGTGGATTTTTAGGGATACCCCCTCATTTGTTCCAATTTGTCACAAAAACACCCTGTGAGAAATTCCAGGTCAAACAAATAACATTCAGAGGTCACGCCCGCCAATTGAAAATTTGAAAATTACAAAAAATTAGAGTAAAATCAAATTTTTTGAATTTGTTCTTATTTTTGTTGCAGGTTTATTGCAGGTTGCAGGTTTTGTGCAGGTTTGCTGCAGGCAGAGTGGTAGGTGATGCGTATATGAGCAAATAGCATTCAAGGAAATCGGTATCGCAGTGTGCTTGTGGCAGTGTCCAGGAGAGGTGCTATATCAGTGAGTCTCTCCGCCTCAATTTCTCTTCTATTTCCTCTATCTTAATTGTGACAAAAATGAGATCAAGAAGCTCAACAGATATCTGGCTGATCGGTCAACAAATAGATAAATTGAATCAAAGTAAGCTTCCATCAAAGAAAGAAATAATTTCCTTATTCATGAATTATAAACATATCAAGAATGAAACTGTCAGAGAAGCATTAACTTCAACCGTTAATGATGTATTGGAAGTGTGGCAGAGAGCAGGAATACCAACAACCCAGAAATGTAATGTTGTGAAGAAATTAAATAAACTGTATGATGAGTGGCAAGGGCTGAAGAAGAGCAAAGGAAAAAAATCGAAGTTTTCAATAGAGAAAGAGAATACATGGAAAGAAAAATTGGATGGACTCTTTGATATTGCGCATGCAAATGCTAACGAGTTAATAACTATTGAGGAAGATAGTGTGTTTCTACAGCTACAAAGGGAAGGTCGAAAGGGTAAAATGATGGCAGTTGATAAGGATGAAGAAAAACGTCGAAAGGAAGCTGCGAAGAGACATGAAAAAATGGATAAGAAAAGGTTACATGAATCAAGTGCATTTGATGAAACAGTTGTTCTTGCAAGCAGCAGCAGTTCCTGCAGTGATTCACCTGCATCTACGGAAGAAGAAGTAGATCTGGAAGTGCCCTCAACATCCAAAAGAGGCCTTCCAAGAAAAAAATTCAAGATTATGAATGAAAATCTGCTTTCCTCATTGGATGTTGCTAAGATCAGCGACCGATCAGCCTCTTTAATAATTATTCCAATGATTGCAAATGTTGGAAAAGATCCAGAGAATTACAATGTTAGCTACTCATTGATTCGCAGGGCAAGACAGAAATCAAGAAAGAAGTTCAGTGAAAACTTGAAAGAAGAATTTCAAGCTGACAAACCCTTGATTGTTCATTGGGATGGCAAACTCCTCGAAGACATTACCGGGAATGAGGTTGTTGATCGGTTGCCAGTCCTAATCTCTGGCAGTGGAGAAGATCAACTGCTTGGAGTGCCAAATATAGATCATGGCACAGGAAAGGATACTGCAAATGCAGTACATCAGGCGATCATTGATTGGAATCTAATAGATAAGGTAAAAGGCATGTGTTTCGATACAACTGCATCGAACACAGGTCGTAAAAACGGAGCTTGTGTCCTAATTGAACAGAAAATGGAGAAAAATTTGTTGTGGTGTCCTTGTCGACACCATATCCTTGAAATCATGTTGGAAGCAGTGGTATCCCCTGCATTACAGGCTTCATCAGGCCCTGACATTCAGTTATTCAAAAGATTCAAAACAAACTGGAATAAGATTAATCTAACTTCATACGATAAATTAGAAAATTATCCACAAAAGGAAAAAGAGGAAATCATCAACTTTGCAGCAAGAAAAATCAATGAAGATCAACCTCGCGACGATTACAGAGAGTTATTGGAACTGACAATCATCTTGCTTGGCGGTACTCCAACGACTGGAATAAAATTCAGGAAGCCTGGGGCTTATCATAGAGCCCGTTGGATGGCGAAAGTCATTTATTCAATGAAAATCTTTATGTTCAAAAGTCAGTTCAAAATAACAGCAATAGAAGAAAGAAATCTAAAAGAAATTTGTTGGTTTTCTGTTTCAATTTATATTAAGCATTGGTTTTCAGCACCCTGCGCAGCAAGTGCTCCACGAAATGATCTGAGTCTTCTCAAGAATCTTCACAGCTACAAAAGCACAAATGAACAACTAGCAAATGCTGCTTTAGAAAAATTCAAGAATCATTTGTGGTATCTCTCAGAAGAGTTGATCGCATTGGCTTTCTTTGATGATAAAATCAGCTTTGACACCAAAAGAAAAATGAAGGAGGCTCTTACAAAATCTTCGGAGCCAGATCCTCCAAAGAAGACACAAATAGACATCAAAACTATTGACAATAAGCAGCTTGAAGATTTTGTAACTGCTAACACAAAGTCCTTCTTCAGTATACTCGGATTGTCTTCAACGTTCTTGAGCAAACCAGTAGAAGATTGGCTTCTCGATGAGAGTTATTGGGTTGCAAAGAATGTAGTAAATCACATGAAAGTTGTTAATGATATTGCTGAAAGAGGAGTGAAATTGATTGAAGATTATAACAAATTAATTACCAATGATGAACAACAGAAGCAATATCTACTGCAAGTTGTATCAAATTATCGGAAGAAGCTTCCGGACAAAACTAAGAAAACTCTCGTATCTTTGACGCAACAGTAAAATTTACGAGTATATCCATTCTATGTATCTATTGTAAATATCTATTGTATTGTATCTGTTTTATGAACAAATGGAAAAGAGGAAGGTGGTATGATAGGCCTCGTGGGGAACTTCCACTCAAAAAAAAGTAACGTGACGCTTGCTGTACCTCCTGGGTGTCATGGAAATCAGCAAATTTTCAAATGGCGGGCGCGACCTCCAAATATTCGAATTTTGACCCGAAATTTCCCCAGGATCATTTTTCCACCAAATTAAACCAAATGAGAGGGTATCTCAAAAATTTGAAACAAAAAAATTTTACTCCCCCACTTTTGCATCACCCTAATATATATATATATATATATATATATATATATATAAATAAATACTTATATACACATATTTATATCTATTGTATACCCCATACACACGCATACATCCAGAATTCCAGATACATACACATGCATACTCACATATATACCTACACAAACTCGTACACCTCTATTTCGCCCTTTCATTACCTCAAAAAATCCACGATCTTGGAGGTAAATTTCTTGCCAATTTTGGAGAATTCTCTCTCGCCTTTATGTAAACAAACATGATGGCCATGGCAGAATCCACAAAATGGCCTTATACGTAAAAAAATGCCCATAAGTTACATGCATTATATAGATCTCATTTTATTCCTGCCATATAAAAGATGTTCAGCCACCTTATTCATACTTTCAGTTTTACTTATGAATAAAAGATAGGCTACATATGGGCACATGTGTTAGGTCCTAACTCTAAGTTAGGCCTTTCAGGTAGACTTATTGTGGCATTCGCCACAACACATATATACCAGTAAGGTCCTACCTCATTTAAGTTAACCTTTTTATTTCATTTCAGATTTTCAGTTTTTTAAAGTTTTAAACATTTTCTTGGCAATTTTAGTTCCTATTAAGCTAATTAATGGTAGACCTTTAATTTAATCTGTAGAGATTCAAGTGCTAAAAATACTTTGCAAACTTAAAATTGAGCAATATGTCTACCAAATCTAGGAGAAAAAAAGCTAAAGTTAGTGAACTCTTTAAAGATTTTCATAGTAACAGTAAAGTCCCAAGGGTACAATGTAATTTTTGCAAGAAAGATTTTGCTAAAAATGGTTCTCGAATGGAATATCATAAAAATTTGCAATTCATGTCCAAATATAATTAAAGAAAGTTATGGATTACTACCCAAGGAACAAATTTTTAATAAACCAATATCAGAAAATGAAGGGAAATTAAAACTGCCTGAAATTGACAACCCCTCACGCTTCTCTGAAGGAAAGAAATTACTCTTTGATATTACAAAGACAAATGAGAAAACAAAACCTATTAATTTCTTTATGGACAGAATGGGTGAACAGGAACAAGAAAATCTAAATATGCTGCTTGGAAGAGCAATATATGTCAGTGGGACTCCTTTGTCAATTGTTGAAAATTATGTGTGGCATGACTTTTTTAAAGCCTTGAGGCCTTCCTTTGTTGTTCCAACCAGACACCAAATTTCTAATAGCTTGCTTGATAAAGAATTTAACAGAGTTACTGCAAATACACAGGAAAAATTAGCAGAGTCAGAATGTATTACACTAATGTGATGGTTGGAGTAACATCAATCATGAACCAATAATCAATTATGTTGCAAGTGTTCCTGACCCTATATTTTTAAAATCTGTTAATACAGAGTTAAATAGGCATACAGGTCAGTACATAGCTGATGAAATATCTTCTGTTATTACTGATGTTCAGAAAGTAACTGAAGCCAAGAGGCCCAAGACTCCTATAATTGGATTTATTAGTGATAATGCTTCAAATATGAAGCGTGCTTGGGCAATTTTAGAAGAAAAGCATACTGCTTTGACTTGTTATGGTTGTGTTGCTCATGATCTCAACTTAATATTTACAGATGTACTTAAAATGGAAAGTTTAAAAAACATAAATCTAAGGGGAAGGATATAGTCAAGGAAATAAATAAACATATTTTAGTTGAATTATTGAAGAAAAGTCAAAAAGGGGATAATATAAACTGCTCACTTAAATTGCCAGGGAAAACCAGATGGGGATCCATTGTTAAATCTTTACAAAGTCTTCAAACTAAAAATATGTGCTCAAGAAAATTGTAGTATCTAGTGAACTTGATACCAATATTCAGATGTCTTCAGAAGTTCAAAACACAATTTTAGCAGACTCTTTTTGGAGTGCAAATGATGGTTTTATAAAAATCCTCCAACCTATTGCAGATTCAATCATTGAACTAGAAGAAGATAAGCCAAACCTTGCAAAAGTTCCAAGTATTTTTAATAATTTAGAAAGACATTTAAAACTTACCATCAGAGAGTGTCCATTCTTAATTTCAGAAGAGCAAACTGTGCTTAGGAAATTTGGAGAGAGAAAAGATTCTGTGTTAAAGATATTCACAAAGTAGCTAATTTTTTAGATCCAAAGCTATATGGAAAAGATCTTGATGAAGATGAAAAAGTTGAAGTGATTGAATTTGTAAATAAGCTTGCAATGAGACAAAGATAATTAGTCCAGGCAATCTAGAGCAAAAATAGCTTCAACCTGGGCAAAATTGCTTCAGAAGCTTTCTAAACTGTTTCCAGTCTCAGGAACCATTGCAGAATAACATATCCAAATCTGCCAAAATTGGACCCCGGGAACACCCCAAAAATGAAATTCAAAATGGCGGACTGGCAGTTTCCTACGAAATACAATAAATTTTAATTTCGCTTTGTAGAGAGAGTTATGACATTTTTCTTGATCAGTAAAATGTTTTAAAACACATTTTTGTTTCTAAATTAACCTATATGACACTAAAATTGTATTAGGCGGCTAGTATTAAACTATGACGTCACGTAATGTAAATAAAATATACTGTATGGAGTGTATGTGAGAATGGACATTGCACATCTTTATAAACTTATATTATATACAACTCTTTAATTCCTACTATACCCACTATCAAATCTGCGTATTTGTGCTTGTCATTTTCTTTAAAACTGTTATTATGTACTCCTTTTAAATACTGCAACACAGTTTATTAATTTGTGTTTTCTGTTTCAGACTGACTTGTGTGCGTCCGCCTTCAAGAATGCAGACCCCTGAAGAATTGTGTGTGATTTGTAGGAGAAATGGACAGCGGACAGGAAGTGGTTCACATCTCGCAAAAAGGAGCAGATGGTAATAAATGCATCAGCCGCAGCGTGGAAGCGATTGTTGCAACAGCTGGAATAAGTGTTCAACGTTGTATGTAGGAAAAGGTTTACGGATAAAAAGACCATTGAAATAAAGAAGCGACAGACCGCAGCCGAGGCAATACCAAGGAAAAGTGCTCATTTTCATGAATACACATTTTCCAGTGCTACTCACTGTTTTGTTTTGTGATACCTTTGTGGACTTTTTTTCCAAACACAAACCAAAATCAGAGCATGTCCAAATAAGAACTACAGAGTTCTCCGAAACCATAAAAAGGTGCTGTGAAAGCCGCTGCGATGAATGGTCGTTTAATGTAAAAGGCCGTCTGGAGTATTTATCTTCATGATCTTCCTGCTGCAGATTGTGTCTACCATCACACCTGCAGCGTAAATTTTCGAAGTGGAAAAAACATTCCTCGCGCATACTCCTCCGACGATCATGATTCGAAGAAAGGGAGACCAACTAATGAGAGCAACACCAAGCATTCCTTCAGACCTGTGCTACCTGGAAGAGAATGATGATGAACAACTGTTGATTGGAGACCTAATTTCCAAAATGGAGGAATATCTTCAAGTCAGAGCTCTGTCTACGAACGCAGGCACATGAAGAGAAAGCTTTTAGAACGTTACGGAGACAAGGATCATAATATCAGTTTTTGAAAGTGGGAAGGCAGATGTAGTAACACTACGAGAGACAGCTAATGAAATTCTTATAGATTATCACAAAAAGTCGAAAGAATGTGATATAGATATAGAGCTACAGAAGATTTACCTAGTAGAAGCTGCTGCAAAAATAATCAGAAGTGATATCAAGTCTGTCGACTCGCCTAGAAAAGATGTGTATCCATCTCCAAATGACATCACTGCAGAAAGTGCTCTTGATTACATTCCCAACAGTCTGACATTGCTATTATCAAAAGCATTTGCGGGACAGGATGCTTCAAGAAAAATAGGTGCAATTGGGCAGAGCATTATGCAAGCAACCCGTCCTAGAGGATTACTATGTCCACTACAGATCGGTTTGTCGGTTCAGCTACACCACAACTTTAGGTCAAGGTACCTTATTGACGTTCTCCATCAGCTGGGTTACTGTTCGTCGTATGCAGAAGTAACAAGATTCGAAAGAAACACGGCGCTGGCAAGTGGGTCTGGCTCTTTTACTGTTGATGAAAACACTGCAGTCCTTCTAGCAGCAGATAACGTCGATCATGATGTCTGCACTTTGGATGGGAAGAATACCTTTCATGGAATGGGTATGATTGCCACAATAACTCCGAAGATCAAGATCCACCCTTCTATTCACAGGCGTAATGTTGGTGACAATGACATTAAGAAGATTGCAACTGTTGACATTAGGGAATATAGACACGCGAGAAGCATGTTGAGGGACATCTCATTCCGCGAACTTCCAGTACCCACTGCCACCATAAGTTGACTTAGTCTTCTCTGGCAGATATCTTCAGCAGAAAGATCAAGTCCAAGTTGGTCCGGAACAATGCAGGCAATTCACAGTGGATCAAGTGTCTCACATCCAGGTGTGGCGTCGATCACGTTCCTTCCCATCATAGATATGTCGCCAACTGACATGACCTGCATATTTTCGACATTACTATATTTGAGCAAGATAGCATGCGATCAAAAAGTCCCATGCATTATTACCTTTGATCAGCCTTTGTTCTGGAAAGCTTCCCAAATCATCAATGAACAGAGAGACCTGCAGGACATTGTTTTAATGCTGGGATCATTTCACACTCTGATAAATCTTTTGGGAGCAGTCGGTACTCTTATGAATGGTTCAGGATTGTCTGAAGTACTTCAAGAAATATACGGACCAAATGCCGTGCAACACATGATGTCTGGAAAAGCTGTTTCAAGAGCGATATGTGGTCATATGATAGTAGATGCAGCTCTTAGTACCTTACTAGGCGCAGACGTTTTCCCTCGTAATGAAGATGGAACTCCTCATGACCTCCATAAGGAAGCTTGTGACCTGCTCGACGATGTTATGACCGCCAAACAATCGGTTGAGGATGTGGAATCTTCGAATGCATTGTCTCAGATTGCTACCACTTTGGATGCGAAGAAAACTGACCTACAATCTACTTCGCAAACAAGTCAACTCTGGTTGGAATATCAGCGAATGATCAACATTGCACGTTCCTTGATAATAGCAGACAGAACCGGCTCGTGGGATTTGCACTTGCAAGCTATGCTGGAGACCATCCCCATAATTGCAGCAGCCGGACATCACAATTACCTGAAATCGATATACCTGTACCTGCAGAAAATGTTAAGTTTGCCTTCTGAAAATCCATCCGTTAACAAAATGTTCCAGGAAGGTAAGTTTGTGGTAAGAAGAAGCGACAGATTATGGGCCGGACTCGGCACAGACCTGGTGATAGAACAAGTACTAATGCGTTCCCTGAAAAGCAGAGGCGGACTGACACGCGGAAGTGGATTTACAGACATCCAAAGGATAACGTGGCTCTTTTCTATGCCTCTGTGTTCCACTTATAACTTAGCAATGCAGGAATACACCAGAGTTTTGTTGGAAAGTAGTGAACAGCACAAGGAAATGAGGGGAAGTAGACAAATCAGGGACAGTAATGACATGAAGAAAGTACTTGAACGTCTGGAATCCTTATCCCCATTCCATTCTACCTCGGGTCTCTGCAACATTGTAACAGGGCTAACTGCTGATCCTGGAGTTAACGTTCATCAATTGCATTCAATCGGTACGAACATTGTCGTAAAAATGATTGGGAAACAAGCCTTTACATATTCTGCCAAAAGATCTGACAAAGTGAAAACACTAGGATCTGCTTCTGCCATTGTGATCACTGATGCTTCAGATATAGAAGTAGATCCTGCACTACTGTTTCAGAGAATGATGACTGTTGCCACTGGCGGAGACATGAATCTTGAAGATGTCATGTGTTACGAACTGTGTGCATATCCTCCTGCATTGTTCGAATCACGAAGTATCTTGAGGAAACCCGATAAGTCTCAGCTAGCTCATGCAATAATCAAATACACTGACACTTTATGCATGGAAGAAGTTCAAGAAATTCAGTGCACAGACCAGTACGTATTGGATGGTGGATCTCTACTACATCGTGTTTCGTGGCGTCAAGATGAAACATATGACAGCATCGCCAACTCATATGCCGATTTCACTCTGAAAACATATGGAAAAGCAATCATTGTTTTTGATGGCTACAGCAGCTCTCCTACGATCAAGGACATGACCCACAGAAGACGCAGCACCAAGACAAGCAGAAATGTGAATCTCAGTCCAAGCATGAAGTTTGTTGGCCAGAAGGAACACTTCTTGGCTAATGAAAACAACAAGCAAGCATTTATTTCCCTCGTAGGTGAGATGTTGAAGAAGCACGGGTGTACTGTTCACAACGCAGATGGGGATGCTGATGTGGACATCGTTCGTGTAGCAGTTTCCTCATCAGAAAGTGCAACTACAACAGTAATAGGGGAAGACACCGACTTGCTGATTCTCCTTCTGTACCATGCCAAGGACAGTGGTTTCAAGTTGTACTATCGCAGCGATATAAGACAAGGACCATCTCCTAATCCTGTGTATGATATTCTCAGCATTCAATCATTGTTAGGCAATGACATCTACAAGTATCTCCTGTTTGTGCATGCTTTCACGGGCTGTGATAGCACATCCAGAATTTTTTCGATCGGTAAAGCCAAAGCATTCAACACACTGATGAAGGTGGCTGAACTCCGTTCAGTTGCAAATACATTCTGTTCTGATTGTTGCCAACACTCTGACATTGAAGCCGCTGGAAGAAAGGCAATGCTTCTGTTGTATGGCTGCAAAACACTTGAATCCACTAACGCACTACGTCATCGAATGTTAGTTGAAAAGGTAGCTACAGCTAAATCTTCTGTTACACCCGAACGTTTGCCACCTACCGATGCGTCCACAAAGTACCACAGCTTTCGCACATACTTTCAAATACTAATCTGGAAGTCTACAGAAGAGAAGATCGATGCAGAACAGTGGGGTTGGTATGTAAAGAATAATTCCTACTACCCTACAGCCTGCGACAAGCCACCAGCTCCAAATTATCTACTCAACATGATCCGCTGCTCCTGCAAGATAAAATGTGCTACTTCAAGATGTGGATGCAAGCGTAATGGAATGCCCTGTTCAGCCGCTTGTGGCGAGTGCCAAATCAGTGGTTGCGATAACAACCCAAGTACCAGTAATCTATCCGATGATAGTGATGAAGAGGATTAATTTCTGTATGTTTGTGACCAGGTATCACTCCTTCTGTAATGAACATAACTTGAAACTGGGAAAAAAATAATTGTTGTATTATTGATTATAAAAATCTGTAAAAAGCTATATAACATTATATTTGCATAATAACTGGTTGTGTTGTATATTGTTGAATTATTTAAAACATTACAACTGAAAGAAAAAGCATCAAATGTATCTCTGTAAATAAAAGCGTAAATTATATATATATTTTTTTTCGTAGGAAACATCCAGTCTGCCATTTTGAATTTCATTTTTGGGGGTGTTCCTGGGGTCCAATTTTGTCGGATTTTGGATATGTTATTCGGCAATGGTTCCTGAGCTGGAAACAGTTTAGAAAGCTTCTGAAGCAATTTTGCCCAGGTCTAACTACAAATTGCCTGGACTAAATGGAATGGATATTGATAACAATAAAGTTGTAGAAGAATTGGTGTTATATTCAGTGAAGGAAGGACATTTTTCTAAACAAATTCTATGGAGTTCAGTTTCTACCATATCTTCAACTGCATGGTGGAAAGCATTCTGTACCAACAAAGAACTAACAAAAATTGCAACTAAAATTCTGAAAATGCCATCAACCACTGCCGCAGTAGAGAGATCATTTAGCACATACAGTAATATCCATACAGCCAAAAGAAACTGATTAAGCACAGACAGAGCAGCAAAGCTAGTATTTATATCCCAAAATGCAAAATTCCAAAAAAGTGAAGTAAAACATGGTGCTACATTGCTTCGTCAACATCCAAATCTGCAATAAGTACCAGTACCTATGATATTAAAACTATATGCTCTAATCAATCTAGTGATAATGATTCTTCAATGGAAATAGAATCAGATAATGAAAGTTAAACAGCATTAGGTTAAACACAAAGGTTAAAGAGAGAGATTAATATTTTTATTTTTTTTAATTTTTCTATTTGGAATATATATACATACTGGTATTCTTGCCAATCACAATTATGTATATTGTTTTATACCAGTATTATGTATTTTTTATTATGTATATTATACCAGTACCTGTGATATTGAAACTAGCATATATGCTCTACCCAATCTAGTGATGATTCTTCCATGGAAATGAAGGTTAAACAACATTAGGTTAACAAAAAGGTTAAAAAAAAAAAAAAAAAGAGATGAATATTTTTATTTTTCTATCTGGAATATATATACTGGTACTCTTGCCAATCACAATTATGTATATTGCTTGAAACGAGGAAGAATGTTTTATGTTCTAGTTAAAAAATGAGGGTTTGTTTTTCCTTTCTATTATATACTTTTTGTGTGATTCAGTTTTTCTAAAAGATGACTATATATACTAGGTATAACCGTATAAGCATGGTAGTATAGTAAATTATAGGTAATACTAATATACTTATTAGATTAAAATAAGAAAAAAATGGAATAAGTTAAAAAAAAAAATAGACTATCTTCATTTTAAACAAAAAACCTTACAAAAAAAAAAAAAAAATGACAATAAAAAATTACTCTCATCACTATACCAGTACAATCCAAATGGTGAAAAAAGCCTTTCAAACTACTGGCATCTATCCACTCAACAAACAGTGCATACTAGACAAGATCGAACGACATCATATGGAGTCTGCAACAGATTTGGTTAGTCCCTTGGTGATTGCCCACCTCACAGGGCTTAGAAAGTCAGCTGCTACAAAGGCAGGTGCTGTTTCTCAGGGAAGAAGACTCCTAGTATCACCTGGAAAACATGTGACCCTCAACAATATCAACCAGCATGCATCAACATCTGGAATAACAAAAAAGAGGAAATCATTCACCCAAGTACTGTCATCTTCATCCTCTGATGCTGATGACCTTTCCTTGTCTGATTCTGATGATGATGATGCCCTGAGTGGCACTTCACCAATTCACAAGGTTGAACCGGAATGTGGTGCGGAAGAGCCAGAATCCCAGCTTCAAGAAGGAGACTATGTCCTAGTTAGATTTACATCAAAGAAAACAATTTTCCACTATGTTGGCAAACTTCTGGAACGTGTTTCTCCTGAGATTTGGAACATTGAATATTTCAGGCATAACTATGAACTATCTAACAATGAATTTATCGTATTTGCACCACCCAACAATCGAGACCTCTTTGAAACTGAAGCTGTTAACATTGTTCAAAAACTTCAGAAGCCAAGATTCAATAAAAAAAAGTTGTTTTGTCGCAATGTGTTTGGCAACATCTCTCTACATTAGGCAGACAATACGTCTGTAATTATTGTACTAAAGTAATAAATTATTTTTTGCTTTATCGGCTTTGTGGTATCTGATTTTTTTTTGAAAGAAGGTGACTGGGCACATTTGCCCCATTCCATGGGTCAAATGCACCATAGTCTTAGATATTGTTTTAATAGAAAAGCTTTAAAATATATTTATTTTTTTTATACCAGGCACAGCCTTGACAATGCCCTACTTGGTCATGAAATAATATCCAAAAAATTTGCTTCATATTTTTCATTAATCATAAAAAAACTAAAAAAAGTGGGTGCAATAGCCCCATGTTACAGTAACAATTGTAAATGGAGAAGATCTACAGAAAAAGAAGTGATTAGTGGAGTGCCGCAAGATACATTACTGGGACCAATTCTATTTATTATCTTTCCCTTGAAGCCCTTCTGCCTCAAGGGTGCACCACTCCCACAAAGTCCGCTCAGTGCCTCCTGAGGTGGGGCCATGACATAATCGCCACCCTTCTTTTATCTTGCTCCTGCCATATGATTTAGTCCACTACTGAATTTGTGAGGGCTGATCTGGCAGAGGAATACCCTGGCACTCTGGGTTGGTTGGGTATGTTGGCTAAAAACACGTCCAAATGTTTTTTAGAAGTATCTACTGGGACTGCACTTATATCTCTAGGGTACTGAAGCAAGGAGTTAAACAGGCTAGAACCCTGCCTAGAGATACTATTATACTGAAGGGTTTGAATCCTTCTCAGGCTGTTTAGTGGGAGGTGATGTTTTTGACACATTCTGCCAGTTCTTGTTGAGGTGGGCACAATTGGTTCGGTATTGGGGGCAACTAAAAGTCCTCCTAGAACTTTCCAGGTGTAGATCAGCATGTATTTCTCAAACATCCTCTCTGTAGAATAAAGGTCAAGGTCTCTGAGCCTATCCCAGAAGTTTAATTTGTTTTTACTCACCTGTTGCTCATCAGGTTGTTTAATATATAAGTAAAGGTTCTTTGTAGGCCCTCAATTTTTTGCAATTCATTCTGTTTGTGGGGAAACCATAATTGAAAGCAGTAGTGAATGCATGGAAGAACAAGTGATTTCCACAGGGTAAGTAAGCATGGTCATACTGTCCCTAGTTCTGAATGTCCTCAGTATATATCCTATTAGTAGTTTGCATGATGGTTATTTTGTTAATGTGCCTGTTGAATGTTGCATCTTCAGATAACCCCTAGATCCCTTTCATGATCAGTTTGTACAATCTTTTTTCCTGCGGGTCCA
Organism: Bathynomus jamesi; assembly: GCA_023014485.1. Taxonomy (NCBI): domain Eukaryota; kingdom Metazoa; phylum Arthropoda; class Malacostraca; order Isopoda; family Cirolanidae; genus Bathynomus; species Bathynomus jamesi. The sequence goes on along the minus strand of JAJOZX010009840.1, from coordinate 130,788 downwards.
GCGTAGTTGAATTGTTCTTTTAGGTATTTATTTGTAGGGGTGCACGGATATTGCGAAATATCCAGTACCCGGCAGGATATGGGTCATATCTGGCCAGATATGCCGGATATAGGCCAAGACATTAGAAAATTAACACCTGTATGAAAATCTGCCATAATATGATAACACATTACAAGTATTATTTCATATACAAAAAAATGGAAAGCCCTCCAGGGCCCACCCCTAAACCAGTCCAGCAATACTTTTTATATTAAATCAACACAATACTGATGACAAGAATAAATAAAACATCTGTCCATCCTTAATGATTACAGTTCTATTAATATAATCAGAACTTTTTCTAAAAACGTCTAGGCATTAAATTTCTTAAAAAGAGTAAAATATTGCGAGACCCCTGCACTTGCTTTGCATTCTCTTTTCTCCTTTTTTTTCAAAACAATACAAAACATTACAAGCTTGACAAATGTAAAACTAATACATTGAATACAATATAAAATGCCTGGAATGAAATCAATAAATGGAGGGCAGTATTGTGTAGGTCAGATGCCACCATTCAGCCTGGAGGTCTTCAGAATAAAAAAACTCAACAACAGTGATTTAGAACTTTTTTCTGTTGTGGTGCAGAAACAAGAGCATTTCTCCTCTTTTAGGCAATATTTGGGATCGCCTTGCTTCATAGATGTTTCCATATTCAGAAAACATTCTCTCTGAAAATAGAGGATGCAGGTGTGCAGAGAAGCTTTGAAAGAATAGTTTTAAGGAGAGGAAATTGGTCCTCCTGCTTCCAAATTTGAACTGGACAGCATTTCCTATCTACAAGAGGTTCAGATGGATATCAGTCTAACTCCCCTGCAATCAGTAGAACAGCAGCAGTCTTTTTTTCAACCTTTCTTCTCTTGTAACTTACTTCCCCAGATTGCTCTCCTTTTGTGATCTCCATAAAACACGCTTCAAGAATGTCCTCTTCCGTTTTTCCTCTTTCGCATAGGAGAACTGGAATCTGAACTTCTTTCACTTCCACTTTCATTGGAATCATTACCACCTTCATCATTTTCAATACCTATGATTTCTTCAATCAGCCAGGATTTAGCCTGCTCTTTTTGATCTCGTTGAAAGAAAGATAACTTATACCACGGATCTATTGCAGTCACAGTCACATAAGCCCTGTTTTTCATTATGTTCAGACTTCCCATCATTACTCTCTGACAAGAAACACACTCGAAGTGAAGTCAAGAGTTCTCTCTTTGTCGTTTGAACACCTTGGTCATCATGGCCAATCTTTGAAAGAAATCTTTGTAAAATACAAATGCTTGGGATTACAGAAGACAAAGTTGATTTTTCCAAACTCATTTCCTGAGTTAGTTGGAAGAATGGTTTTGGTTTTAATATTTTAAGGAGATTTTGTATCAGTGTCCACTCGAAGGATGTGATGGTAAGTAATTCACTACGATCAGCCAAATACAGTTGCACTGGAATTTTTAATTTATATAATCTTTCTAGCATCAAATATGCACTGTTCCAACGTGTTGGGACATCTTGAACCAATAGGAAAGGCTCAAGATTTTGCTGCACTTGAATGTGTTTGAAATTGTTAAAGGCCAAAGGAGAATGATTAAAGTGAGTTGCAAGGATATCAATTACACTCCTCTGAACCATAATTAAGTCACTAATAACCAGTTGGAGTAAATGAATGCTGCAGTGTATTGAAGGTATTTCAGCCAGGTCACTATCAAGAGCCATATTACTAGCTCCATCCCTCACCAATAAATTCCTCTTATTTGCATCAAGATCCCAACTATCCCACATAGAGCGAAACTTTTCAGATATATTCTTGCCAGTATGCGACCCTGAGAAATGAGAGGCATGTAGCACAGCATCGTATCTTTCAAAATCTTTACCTATCCAGTGACCCGATAATGATATAAACTTTCTTGAGAGGTTGTGCATGTCCATATATCTGAAGAAAAGCTGACATGCTTTACTTCTTCCAGCTTCTGAGCAATTTTAGACTTGAACTCATTATAAAGATGAGGAATTATAGTATCAGAGAAGTACCTTCTGCTCAGTAAGAGATATCTGGGTTGGAGGTAGGCCATTAGATCAATAAAACCATCATATTCAACTAAAGTAAATGGCTGGTTGTCCAAAGCCATCATCATGCCAATTTTATGGTGAATCATCACAGACCTGGAGTCATTGATGTCCCATATTTTTTTAGATGAAAAGCTTTCCTCTATTGAGATCTGCTTACTCATTTGGTCCATTTTCTTTTCTTTCAGAGTACTAGCAGTAGAAGTTGATGGTCTAGCCCAGTGCTGTCCAACTTCTATAAAGCGCGGCCAAGATGTTGCCTATAATCACACACTGTTGGTTAATACGACTTAGGAACCCGCTGAATGTTGTTCTCCCTACTAGAAATGACAAAATAGGGAAGAAAATTCAGAAATGAAATTTGGCAAACATCCATTCTGCGGGCCGCAAGTTGGACAGCGCTGGTCTAGCCTGTATTCTACAGTGCCCGCGAAAAGTATCCGATCACCCTTGAAATTTGTATTTTTTACATAAAAAACAATGTTTAAATGTATACTAACCTTATATTAGTATTTTGTCATCTGTCCTTTGGTTTGGATGACTTGTTCTAGACGTTTTGGCATGGATTTAATCAAGTTTTGACAAACTTCCACTGATATTTCCTTGCACCATACCTTTTTGATGGCCTCTTGTAATTTTTCGACTGAGCCAGTGTCGTGGCATTCAACCTTATTTTTTATTATTAGCCACAGATTTTCTATCGGATTGAGATCTGGACTATTACCAGGCCAATCCAAAATATCAAATTTATTGTCAGTAATCCATTTTGTCACTATTTTGGCCCTGTGACATGGTGCACCATCATGCATGTATGTTTTTGTCCTTTGGATTGCCATTGCCATTAGAAGTTTATCCTGTAGCATTGCTAAATACCGTGCACCATTCATAGTCGTGTTCTTCAGAAGAAAATATAAGTTTCCACGCCCATAGTAACCGAAACAACCCCAAACCATCACACTTGGAGGGTGTTTCATTGTCTTTAGGGTGTATTTAGGGTCCATCCTATTTGAGCCAATAGGCCGGCGAACCTTTTTTGGACAACTTCTGAATGTCAAAAATGTCGACTCATCGCTAAATAAAACCTTCTTCCAGTCATCAACAGTCCAATGAATGTATTTTTTACAAAATGCGACACGTTTTTTACGCATTTTTTCATTAATGAACGGTTTCTTAGCAGCATGGCGAGATGGTAATCCGAGTTCTTTTTGGAGCCGCTCCTGGATAGTTCATTCAGAAACACCAGATAACAAATTATTCATATTAAATTTTATTTCTTTCGCAGTTATTGTTGGGTTTTTCAATACTAAACGTTTCATAAGTTTGTCTGTTCGCGAATTTGTTTTTCTCGGTCTGCCAGATCGTTTTTTAGGGACTGGCGTGGTTAGGCCACCATTGTTCTTAGCCCGTGAAACCCATAAATTAACGGTACTTTGGGATATGTTTAATTCCTTAGCTATCTGTCTCTGTGATTTCCCACATGCATGCAAAGCAACAATAGCACCTCGACAATCACTCTTAAGTTGTTTTTTAGCACACATTATATATAAATTTTATTTACACCACTTTCTGTAAAAAAAAAAAAAATCAAGAAATTTACACAAACAGTGAAATCTGACAAATTTGAGACACAGCCACCCGCAACGAAGGCTACCAGAACACTAATTTGAGAATGCGTTGGATAGCTCTCATATCAGCGAGCAACCTCAAAGTTACCAGATGTCGCTAGAACAAATAGAAAGTGAATTACGTGTCTCTGAATATTAAGGGAAAATATTGTATTTTCTTGAGTGATCGGATACTTTTCGCGGGCACTGTATCTATGCCTATTTCCTTTGATTCAGTCGCAGCTATTCTTTTTTTGTCATTTTCGTTTTTGGCTCATCATACTCTTTTGGGTGATTAATTTTCAAATGATTATGAAGAGGTGTTGTGCTAAAAGACTTTTGGCCACCTTTCTCCGTCCCACGTTTGATAATCTTTTGGCAAATATTACACTTTGCAGTGATATTGCTAGGATCATTTATTGTATACAGTGACCACACAAAACTTGTCATAATTAATACTTAATAGTTTAATACAACACAAGAACCTGAAAGAGAACAAAACAATTAAACATCTGAATATACTTAAATTATTATTTATCTTATATTTGGGTGGGCGCTTGCCCACAATGCAAAACAAAACATAGCAATATGAGTGTAAAAATAATACGGTACCTAATAATATACGGTATATCTGGCCAGATATCCAGCTGGATAGATATGGCCATATCTGGCATATCTGGTATCTGGCCAGATATGAAAAATTCATATCTGGTGCACCCCTATTTATTTGGTCCATACTTAATTAGTTAAAATGTCTTCATTGAAGGCCATATTGTTTGCATCTGCCAATGCATATATAGTTTGTACATCTTTTTGTGCTCTAACAGTCTTTTTTTTCTGTAATTGGTCTTAGTATTCTGGTATCATCTGCAAATGACAGGAGAGAGCTTCCTAGGTCACAGTTTATATTGTTTAGCATTATAATGAAAAGAATTGCTCCCAGTACTGTACCTTGCAGCACTCCACTAACTACTTCATTTTCTGTAGATCTTGCTCCATTTACAATTGTTATTTGTTTTCTGTCAGAGAGAAAGGCATGGATCCATTTTCCTATTTTTCCACAAATTCAGAGTTCTTTTAGTTTATGGAATAATATTCCATGGTCAACCTTGTCAAAAGCTTTTGCAAAGTCTAGATAGATGATGTCAACATTGTGGTTTTCTCACAAATATTGTATGATTGTATTGCAATGGTTTATGAGTTCAGTAAGACAGGATCTCTTTTGTCTGAAGCCATGTTGAAAGTCTTCTAAGAGATGTTCATTTTCTATAAAATTGACAATGTGGCTTTTCAAAACTTTCTCAAATATTTTGATAATATGGGAAGTCAAGGATATGGATCTATAGTTCTTGGTTTCCTTTCTTTTGCCTCTTTGTAGATTGGGGTAATATTTGCTTGTTTCATGATTGGTGGTATTCTACTGGGGTCTAGTGAAGATTTCCACAGGATTTTCAAAGGCAGAGATAAAGTATGTTTGCATTCCTTAAAAATCTTGGCCCCAATTCCATCTGGATGAGGGGCTGAACTCCCTGGTAGCTCTGCTATTGCCTGTTGTTTATCTCTAGTGGTTATTTGTATATCTTCCAATAATGGTCTGTCTTGGTCATTTTCTTCTTTACCAAATAATGCTGTAGTTTTTATTTTTTCGGCTACTACATGGGTACTCCAGCTTAAAGCACATTGAGACTGTAGAATGTTTGCCATTTCCTGTGGATTAGATATAAGAGTTAGTCCATCTTTAGCAAGCAATGGGCCAATGCTTGTTTTGATAACTGCTTTGCATTTAGCATAGCTAAAGAAGAATTTGCTATTTTCTTTTATAGTGCCAATAGCTTTGTGTTCATTTTCAAGATTCTCTCTTATGGTTGACTCCTTTATTTGAAGTTCTAACATCAGTATCTGTTTCCAGATTTTACTACATCTTGTATCACTTGATTGCTTTGTCAGTTGTTTAGATACCTTTGTTCTCTTTCTCATAAGTGTCCTTCTGTATCTGTGTTCTTTTGTCAGGTGCTTCTTTGCAATATCATTTTTCTTTGGTGTGTGCTTGTATAATGCTGAAGTTTGTGAATATGTGCCTGACAGTGTGGTTGGAGTGTATAGTTGGTGTTATAACAATGCGATCAATTGTAGTTGTCTTATTTGTCAACACTAAATCTAGGATATTATTTTTTCTAGTTGGGCAGTGAACATGCTGTACTAGGAAGAATTTTTCCATAAACTCATCCAGGTATTTTGATTTGGCTCTTTTTGTCCCCAATTTCATACCAGCATATTGGTTCCAGGTGCAATTTGGGAGATTAAAGTCTCCTGTAATGATTAAGTCTCTTGTTGAGTCTTCACAGGCTCCATATGAGTATGCTATGAGCAGTTCACTTTGAATGTTTTCAGGGATGTACATCAGGACACCACCATTTAGACGGCCTTCTCTGTCACATCTATTGGTGGTATCCCTTTGATTGCAATTTCACTGCTCATGATCATGGGGTTCACGTGTGTTTCTGTGAGGGCTATAATTGTGCTAGTAGTGTTTTCCACTAGGCTCTTTAGGCAAGGTACTTTGGTATGGTTTGAGTTTGGGTAAAGGCCCTGGATGTTTAAGTAAATTACTGATACATTTGTGAGTCATTTGTTTCATCTCCCACATGTAGGGCATTTGTAGGGTTCCTGCTGGGGGTCTCATTTGCTTTTGTATAAGGAGCCCAAGTGAGTTTTGAATGTCTTGTATTTGTTTCATGAGGCGATAAACCCCAGTGGGGGTTTCATGGTTACTTGCTGTACTATTATCACCAGTGGGGTTACCTGGTCCTGCTACATCAGCATAAGATCTGGGTGCAGGAATGGTATTTGATCTTGGCTTTTCTTGCATCCCTTGTGCCAGATGGGGCTGATAGATAGCAGGCTCACTATCCTGGTATTCTCTCCATTGATTTTGGTGTAGCTGCATTCAGATTGTTCCCTTCAGGTGGGCCAAATTACAGTTTTCTTTAAAACAACTTCTTTCCCACCATGAGCTTCTGGCAAATTTGAGGATGATGATGGGGGCATCTTGCATTGGATCTACATCCAGAAATGCCATTACCATCATTTATAAATTTTTTGCAGAGTGGTGGATGAGCAAATGGGCATTCTCTTCCCTTAAGTCCATATTTACACAAGCCTTTCCTGTAATACTTGCATATTGGCTTCTTGTTTTCACCTTTGGCTTTTTGGTGACTGTGTACAGTCGGGTTGTTCACTTTGTTGGAGGTCTTAATGTCTATTTCTTATTCTTGTTTTGTCTCTTTTGGTGCCTTTTTTGCTTGCAGTTTCCCTCTCTCTAGGGTCTCATCCTGAAGGTTTCTCACTTTTTCAACAAGCTCTGCATTGGCAATGACAATTTCCTCCTGCTGTAACTCTCCTGCCAGTTCTACTTCAAGCTCTTCAAATTGTCTATCATAGTCATTGCAAATTTGATGAGCACATTTAAAGCATGAGAATTTTCTTTTTGAATTATGATGCTAAACAATATAAACTGTAACCTAGGAAGCTCTCTCCAGTCATTCACGGATGATACCAGAATACGAAGACCAATTACAGAAGACTGTGTAGAACTACAAAAAGATGTACAAACTATGGTAATTTTTTACTATCACTCCGGTCTCTTCAATTCCCATAATTTATAGATTAATGGATTCGTTATTACACCAGGAATGCGATTTGGATAGTCTCAAGTGAGGGAACTGGCCCAAAACTAAGTTAGGACACAAAGTTTGTTTTGGGGTATGTTTGAAAAAATACCCTAAAATGCGGGTAATTCCTTCAGTAGAGACTATCTAGGGTGCATTCGCGATGTAAAAACTAATCAATCCATTGATATATAAATTATGGAAATTATAGAAACAGCCAACATGAGTGATGTAAAAGGTATATATTTACTGTATATATTATATATTAGTGATGGGACGATACCAAAATTTTTAACAATTCCAATTCCGATACCACTAAAAAGTCTCGATTCCGATTCTCAATATTTTTAAATATAATTCTATACTTGTTTTTCTGGAAATTGTCATATTTTACTCTGGTAAGATTAACTATTTACATTATGAGTATGGTATATAAATTAGAAATTATAATAGATTGGTTTAAAAATAAAAATCAACTGTAAGTTGTAACAATTCATTTTAATCTTCTTGATTACACATCATGGATATACATGTTTTAATGTATAGCTACAATACAATAAAAATGAAATTTATTATCCTCTTTCATTAAATTTTAAAGTTTACATTGCAAAACTGGTTCAATTAAAAGTTAAAGAATCATTTTAAGAATCGGAAATCATTGTACAATTCTCTCGATTCCAATTCCGATTCCTGAAAAATGCTCGATTCTTCCGATTCTTGATTCCGATTCTGATTAATCGTCCCATCACTATTATATATACCGTAAAACTATACTAACCTAACCTACCTAATCACAATATATGCGTGTTCCCCTTCTCCGTTTCTTATCATGCACCGACCTATGGCAACAAAAAACAAAATGCTTTTCTGTTTTTATCGAACACACTTATTACCACAAACAATACCTTCCTTGTTTTTCTTAGGGCAAATAAATTCTTTTAGCAATACACCGTGTTCTACATAAAAATTAAATGCAGCCTCTTCATCATCAAAAAGTTTGCATGAAGTTAAACACAGTGAATAATTACAACCATCACAAACCAATGCCATCGTGACACTAAAATCTTATGAGTTCAGGTCAAACCCCCCAATTTTGTTAGCGGTACCTTCCTAACCTTTGTGGGATCAGCCATTTTATAACTCCCAAAAACATGATCCGCGATTTTATCACTCAAAAAAATAATTTCTTAACATTAATTTTATAGCTTTAATCAGCATTTGCCTTCATATTGTACTTAATAAAAGTTGTTTAAAAAAATTTAAAGAGTCTTACGGTAAACTTTATTTTCAATTTCCAGAGACCGGACTGATAGTAAAAAATTACCCAAACTATATATGTATGGGCAGATGCAAACAATATGGCTTTCAATGAAGACAAATTTGAACTAATTAAGTATGGACCAAATAATTACCTAAAAGAACAATTCAACTACGTACACTGGACCCACAGGAAAAGATATTGTACAAACTCATCATGTAAGGGATCTAGGGGTTATATTATCTGAAGATGCAACATTCAACAGGCACATTGATAAAATAACCTCATCATTCAAACAACTAATAGGATATATACTAAGGAGTAAGGACATTCAGAACTTGGAACAGTACTGACCATGCTTACCCTGAGGAAATCACTTGTTCTTCCACGCATTGACTATTGCTCTCAATTATGGTTTTCCCACAAACAGAATGAATTGCAAAAAATTGAGGGCCTACAAAGAACCTTTACTTTATATATTACAACCTGATAAGCAACAGGTGAGTAAAAACATTAAACTACTGGGACAGACTCGGAGATCTTGACCTTTATTCCATAGAGAGGACATTTGAGAGATACATCCTGAACTACACCTGGAAAATTCTAAAAGGACTTTTAGTTGCCCCCAATACCGAACCAATTGTGCCCACCTCAACAAGAACTGGCATAATATGTCAAAAACATCACCTCCCACCAAACAGCCTGAGAAGGATTCAAACCCTTCAATATAATAGTATCTCTAGGCAGGGTTCTCGCCTGTTTAACTCCTTGCCTCAGTACCCTAGAGATGTAAATGCAGTCCCAATAGATACTTTTAAAAAACATTTGGAATGTGGTTTTTAGCCAACATACCCAACTAACCCACAGTGCCAGGGTATCCCTCTGCCAGACCAGCCCTCACAAATTCAATAGTGGACCAAATCGTATGGCAGGAGTAAGAGAAAAGAATGGCGACTACGTCATGGCCCCGCCTCAGGAGGCACTGAGCGGACTTCGTGTGAGCAGTGCACCCTTGAGGCAGAAGCGCTTCAAGGTAAATTCAAGGTAAACTGGGCCTTCAATGGGCATACAGTTGACCTAACCGGGCCTTCAATGGCGGACATGGGAATAACAGTGAAGGCCCTGTTAGGTCAACTGTATGCCCAGTTTTTTTTTTTTAAAGATAAAAATGTAGAAAAAAAAGTTAAAAATTTTTTTTTCCCTATTTCTCGCTATTTGAAAACCTCTATATTGAAAATTTCAAAAATCTGACCATAAATTAAGAAATTACACAGTGGGTGCTTTTGCTTTAGGTGCGCCCTACTTTAACTTATAGCCTAAGTTAAGCTAGACTAAAGCAAACTTATGGACTTGGAGGTCCTATTAGGTTCTACCTCAGGGTTGCTAACTCGATGTGGGGATACTTTAGGCCCCAATTGCATAAAATTCTGAAAAAAAACGAAAGGGGCACTATTTATGGTCTTCTTCCTAAACCTTGCAACATCAACACAACCAGCACCATTGCACGATGCAACAATCTTGTATCTAAACAACCAAACTGAATTGCAAGAGAGCTCTCTATAAGACCATGCCCTGCAAGTGCAGCATTCAACAAACGAGTAGAAAGTACGCCCCAGTGTCCAAAAAAAATTATGCTACAAGAGTGCCCAAACAATGATGTCACAAGAGCCCAAAAATGCTAGCTCTAAATTAAATGAATTTTTCACAAACCTTACAATATATATATATATATTATATATATATATATAATATATATATATATATTATGCATTTAACTGCAATGACCACGCAGTATATAAATGAATAGAAACGACGTAAATAAGGAGCGTCTCTACACACGGGGAAGAGAAATAACGAATAAATGAAAAATGAGGCGAACCGCCCGGGAATCGAACCCAAGGCCTTCCAATTGCCGGTTGGATGCGCTACCATTACACCACGGACCTCGATCAATCATAAATCGAAATTCTCCTACATAGGGCAGAAACCAATGCCCTGAGAGGGCCCCCTCGCAAATCGTGAATATGTGCATTTAACTGCAATGACCACGCAGTATATAAATGAATAGAAACGACGTAAATAAGGAGCGTCTCTACACACGGGGAAGAGAAATAACGAATAAATGAAAAATGAGGCGAACCGCCCGGGAATCGAACCCAAGGCCTTCCAATTGCCGGTTGGATGCGCTACCATTACACTACGGACCACGATCAATCATAAATCGAAATTCTCCTACATAGGGCAGAAACCAATGCCCTGAGAGGGCACCCTCGCAAATCGTGAATATGTGCATTTAACTGCAATGACCACGCAGTATATAAATGAATAGAAACGACGTAAATAAGGAGCGTCTCTACACACGGGGAAGAGAAATAACGAATAAATGAAAAATGAGGCGAACCGCCCGGGAATCGAACCCAAGGCCTTCCAATTGCCGGTTGGATGCGCTACCATTACACTACGGACCTCGATCAATCATAAATCGAAATTCTCCTACATAGGGCAGAAACCAATGCCCTGAGAGGGCACCCTCGCAAATCGTGAATATGTGCATTTAACTGCAATGACCACGCAGTATATAAATGAATAGAAACGACGTAAATAAGGAGCGTCTCTACACACGGGGAAGAGAAATAACGAATAAATGAAAAATGAGGCGAACCGCCCGGGAATCGAACCCAAGGCCTTCCAATTGCCGGTTAGATGCGCTACCATTACACCACGGACCACGATCAATCATAAATCGAAATTCTCCTACATAGGGCAGAAACCAATGCCCTGAGAGGGCACCCTCGCAAATCGTGAATATGTGCATTTAACTGCAATGACCACGCAGTATATAAATGAATAGAAACGACGTAAATAAGGAGCGTCTCTACACACGGGGAAGAGAAATAACGAATAAATGAAAAATGAGGCGAACCGCCCGGGAATCGAACCCAAGGCCTTCCAATTGCCGGTTGGATGCGCTACCATTACACCACGGACCTCGATCAATCATAAATCGAAATTCTCCGAGGTCCGTGGTGTAATGGTAGCGCATCCAACCGGCAATTGGAAGGCCTTGGGTTCGATTCCCGGGCGGTTCGCCTCATTTTTCATTTATTCGTTATTTCTCTTCCCCGTGTGTAGAGACGCTCCTTATTTACGTCGTTTCTATTCATTTATATACTGCGTGGTCATTGCAGTTAAATGCACATATTCACGATTTGCGAGGGTGCCCTCTCAGGGCATTGGTTTCTGCCCTATGTAGGAGAATTTCGATTTATGATTGATCGAGGTCCGTGGTGTAATGGTAGCGCATCCAACCGGCAATTGGAAGGCCTTGGGTTCGATTCCCGGGCGGTTCGCCTCATTTTTCATTTATTCGTTATTTCTCTTCCCCGTGTGTAGAGACGCTCCTTATTTACGTCGTTTCTATTCATTTATATACTGCGTGGTCATTGCAGTTAAATGCACATATTCACGATTTGCGAGGGTGCCCTCTCAGGGCATTGGTTTCTGCCCTATGTAGGAGAATTTCGATTTATGATTGATCGAGGTCCGTGGTGTAATGGTAGCGCATCCAACCGGCAATTGGAAGGCCTTGGGTTCGATTCCCGGGCGGTTCGCCTCATTTTTCATTTATTCGTTATTTCTCTTCCCCGTGTGTAGAGACGCTCCTTATTTACGTCGTTTCTATTCATATACAGTGGAACCTTGCTTAACGAGCATAATTCGTTCCCGAATTGTGCTCGTTATGCAAAATGCTCGTTAAACAAGGCAATTTTTTCCATAGGAATCAATGTAAAATATGATAATGCGTTCCATGCTTAAAAAATACTTAAAATAATATTTATAATGATATTTAAAGGCGTTTTTTAAATTATTATTGCATGAAATGAAAAGATTATTAATAAAAATTAACCCAAAAGAGAATGTAAATAATTAGTAAACGGTGAAATTTATAAATAACTTACGAAGAGAGAAGGTGCTCCTGACGCACGCAAAGGAAATGAAGAGACAGGGGAGGAGGAGAGGGTTATTGAGGGGAAGGAGGAGAATCGTCTTCGTTCAATGCAATAACATTCTCGACGAGCTCACAGTCACTAGCTTTAAATTTTTTAGAGGCACTTTCACTTTCTTTTGGATCCTTTTTCACGAGGAAACTGTCTAGAGACATTTGTTTTTGTCTACGCTTTAAATTTTGACGAAAATGCGTGATAACATTATCATTAAATAAATTTGTAGATCGCATAGTCACTGCCTTATTAGGATGATGCTTTTCAACGTATGATACAACAGATTCCCAAGATCTCAGCATCTCCCTTATTGCAAGAAACGAGGGAAACAGCACTGGGCAGTGAGTCACCCACACGTTGAACTTGGGGGTGGACATGCAGGAGGAGACTTGGGGGATAAAGAAAGCGAGTCAACGTAAGTAAGACGCTCGGATGGACTCCGCGACCTTACTGTATTTATTTTGCTTTTGCGTTGAAAAGATGTTATTTTATTTTTAAAATATTTTGCTCGTTAAGCAAAGTGTCGCTCGTTATGCAAGGTAATTTTCCCCCATTCTTTTGGCTCGTTATACGAATTTCTCGTTATACGAGGCACTCGTTAAGCAAGGTTCCACTGTATATATATATATATATATATATATATATATATATATATATATATATATATATATATATATATATATATATCATTTACCATTACTTATTCGGACTATAGTGGATTTAATTATCCCAGAAGAGTTCCTTGTTCCATGCACTTTCTGTGTGTATCATAAAAAACTCAGGGGACCATTCTGAGTTCATTCCCATATATATATATATATATATATATATGTATATATATATATATGTATATATATATATATATATATATATATATATATATATATATACACCTTAACTTAATATACAGGGTGTTTGAAAACTTTCTGTACAAATTGTAATGGGGGATAGGCAACACCAAGACAAACCCTTTTCGTCTATAAGTGTATGTCCGCTGACGTCACCATTCGGCGCGAGAGGGCGCCGCTGCAATTGGCTAAAAGGTGAAGTGGGCTAGACTCGCGCTTGCCGCGGCCATTCTTACATCGGACGTAGTACGCGTAACATGGAGCGCTTCACGACTGCTGAGATGGCTGACATGCATATGGTGTTAGAAAATCTAGAAGAGGAAGAACCATTGTTGTCCCAAGGCGATATGATGACTAAGCTGATTGATGCAGCATTGCTTGTATATATTAAGTTAAGGTGTATATATATCCATCTCATAATTGTAAGGTTAGTGAAAAATTCACTTAATTTAGAGCTAGCATTTTTGGGCTCTTGTGGCATCAGTGTTTGGGACGCTGGTGGCATCATTTTGGGGCGCTGCGCGTCCTTTCTACTCGTTTGTGGGATGTCGTACGTACAGGGTGTGGTCTGATAGAGAGCTCCTTTGCAATTCAGTTTGGTTGTTTAGATACAAGATTGTTGCATCGTGCAATAGTCCAGGTTGCGTTGTTGTTGCAAGGTTGAGAAAGAAGACCATAAATAGTACCCCTTTTGTTTTATATGAAATTCATGTAACTAAGGTCTAAGGTAGGCCCGCATCGAGTCAGCAACCCTGAGGTAGGACCTAATAGGATCTCAAATCCGTAAGTTTTAATTTTAGCTTAACTTGGGCTGTAGGTAGAACTGGCCCTTTAGAATTTGGCCGTTCACGGCTCAGCTGGGATTTTGAACCTAACAAATAAATAAAATAACATGGTCCTTCAGAACCGGATTCTACCCCAAGACTGAGTCAGTGACTATTTTTCGGCAAAGTTCTGATTGTGCAAATTGTAGCCCAAGTTAGGCCTAGACGGGTTGAGTATTATTGAATTAAGGTTCCAGGGTAGAAAGTTTGGTCGCCCAATTGCGAAACTTGGCCAGTCGTCTGTCGTTGTTTTGGCCTACATTTTACCGGTTGGTTAATTTTGGGTTATTATTGAATTAAGGTCCCAGGGTAGAAAGTTTGGTCGCCCAATTGCGAAACTTGGCCAGTCGTCTGTCGTTGTTTTGGCCTACATTTCACCGGTTTGGTTAATTTGGGTTATTATTGAATTAAGGTCCCAGGGTAGAAAGTTTGGTCGCCCAATTGCTAAACTTGGCCAGTCGTCTGTCGTTGTTTTGGCCTACATTTTACCGGTTTGGTTAATTTTGGGTTATTATTGAATTAAGGTCCCAGGGTAGAAAGTTTGGTCGCCCAATTGCTAAACTTGGGCCAGTCGTCTGTCGTTGTTTTGGCCTACATTTTACCGGTTTGGTTAATTTTGGGTTATTATTGAATTAAGGTCCTGGGGTGGAAAATTTGGTATTCCATACTGGTGTTTGGTTAGTACCCCACCCAGCAATTCAATTTATTTGAAAGTAAAATTTGCGTTTGATCAGTTTGGTTAAGTATTTCTGCCAATTCAGCTTATTTGGCATTGAGCCCAATTGTTGTTTGCATTGAAGATGAGTGCATCTGAATTGAACAAATTTATAAAAAGGAGAAGCGCCTACAAAGGTCTAATTACAAAGGTCATTGCCACTATAGATTCTGCCATAGAGCAAGAGGATTTACGCTTAGTGACTGCGCAGCTTTCCATATTAGAAACTAAAAAGGTTGCTCTAAGTGAGGTAAATGTTAAAATTGAGGCTCTTATAGAAGAGGATGAAATAGAAAATAACATAATTTACTTTGAAGAGATTATTGCTGATATAATTAAAGTAGGCCTCCGAGCAAAAGAGTTTAGCAGCTCAGTACAGTTAGAGACCAGGTCTAATAATGAAACACAACACTCAACAAATGATGTTTGTGAAGTTAAGGTTAACAGATCTGTAGTTCAATTACCGAGGCTTGTACTCAAACCATTTTCTGGGAGTATTCAGGAATGGCAAGGATGGGCAGACAGTTTTCAATTAGCAGTTCATTCTAGTCAAGTGTTAAGTGCCGTGGAGAAGTTTAATTATTTGCAGTCCCTCTTGGAAGGGGAGGCAGCAAAGACTATAGCAGGATTAGCATTAACAGAGGCTAATTATAATGTGGCTTGGGATATATTAAAGAAACGGTTTGGTAAGCCAGAGATCTTAATTACAAGCCACCTCCGTGCACTTTTAGCTATACCTCCTGTTAATAATCCTTATAGTGTCAAGGAGTTACGGCAGTTATATGATGAATTTGAAATTAGAACTAGGTCCCTGGATAACTTGGGTGTAGGAATGGAAAGGTATGGTATAATGTTGGTTCCTACACTGGAGTCTAAATTGCCTAGCTCAATTTTGCTTGAATTAAGTAGGGGACACTCTACAGAACATGTGTACATCCCCCTTCAGCAGATGTTAAGTCTTTTAGGCACAGAATTAGCAAGACGAGAGGGAATTGAGTTTGCACAGTGGGATGGTGAACAAGGGGACAAAGGCAGGCACAGCACCAAAGTTTCCACAAAAAGGAATAACCCAGGTACAGTGTCAGCTCTACATGCATCCTCTGAGAATAAATTAAAGGGAATCAAGGAATGCATATTTTGCGAAGGCAACCACAAGTCATATAAATGTGAGGTGGCTGAGGCATTACCCTTTGAGGAGAGAAAGGACAGGGTAGCTAAGTCCACAGCATGTTTTAAATGTTTTTTGAAAGGTCACAGAGCAAGGTTTTGTAAGTTTAAAATTTTGTGCAAAAAATGTCATGGTAGGCATCAGCCATTATTGTGTGAACACACTCCTAGTAGGCCTACCCCAGAAGTAGAGACATCAGTGGCACATGCCACTGCTATGCAAGGGAGTAAAAGTAAAGGGGGATTATTGCAAACAACTGCAGCCTTATTAATTGGGAATGAGGGAGAAGCTACTGTAAGAGTGTTGTTTGATAGTGGTAGCCAGTGTAGTTTTATTAAGACCAGAATTTCCAGAAAATTGAAGTTTAAAGAACTTAAGAGGGAAAATTTAAGAATTTCTGGGTTTGGGGGTTCCGTTCAAAACCGAACCAAATTTAAGAAGGTAGAAGTTCTGGTTAAAGGGTTGTTACCGCAAAGTCCCACTATCAAGGTCCAAGCTGTAGAGATTGAGGAACTTTGTGCTCCAGTCACTATTTGTTTAGATATGGCATGTGTCCAAGAATTGCAAGTTAAAGGAATTAATTTGGGCAATAATAAGTTTGAAGGAACAGAAGATATTAGTCTTTTGATTGGAGCTGACTATTATTGGGACTTCATCACTGGTTATATTGTCCGCACATGTCGAGGCCCGGTAGCTATTGAAAGTAAGCTAGGCTGGATGCTACATGGTAGTTATTGCAATGAAATGGAAGTTAAGGCTCTTTTTGTTAAGATTGAGGAGAACAGCCATGGTCTGGAAAGGCATTTGAAAGCGTTTTGGGAACTTGAATCTATTGGCATAAAGGACAAACAGGCAAGTACAGTGAACAATGATGTTTTAGAGCAATTTGAAAAAGGGATTGGGTTTAGAGATGGTTGCTATGAAGTTGGCCTACCATGGAAGGATTCTTGCAAACCCGGTTCAAACCTTCAGCTAGCTAATCGGAGGTTGGAGACTTCATTGTACAGGCTAAGAAAAAATGAGGAGTTGTTAATTGAATACAATGAGGCCATCCTAAGTTATGTAAGGGAGGGCTATGCTGAAAGGGTGCAAGGTGAGCTGGTGAGCCAGGAGGCACATTATCTGCCACACCATGCAGACGGCGAGACAAAACTACCACCAAACTGAGGGTAGTTTTTGATGGCTCAGCCAAGGACAAAGGTGGTGTGTCCTTGAATGACTATTTGGATGCTGGGCCAAATTTAAATGCAGATTTATTTTCCTTGTTACTGAGATTCAGGTTTGGTAGAGTAGCATTGACTGCAGATGTGAAGCAAGCCTTTTTGCGGATAAAGTTAAAACCAGAGGACAGAGATGCAGTAAGGTATCTGTGGGTGGATACGAAAGACTTGTTGGAAAATGAACCTAAAGTTCAAGCATATAGAATGAAGTCGGTGCTGTTTAGCCTCAGCTCTAGTCCATTTCTGTTGGCAGCTACTATGCAGTACCATTTTAAGAAATATTCTGAAGTCTATCCTAACACTATTGAACACATAAGGAAAATTTTTTATGTTGATGATTTGCTGTGTTCCGTGGATAATACAGAAATGGCTAAACAGATATTCATGGAGGCTAGAGATATAATGAGGGAGGCTGGCATGGAGCTTAGAAAATGGCAGACCAATCATTCTCAATTACAAGAGTTTATGAGTCAGTCCTGTGTAGTACCTGATGCAGCAGAAAGTATTGAAGAGTCTGGTATTAAGGAGTTGTGGGCAATAGACGCAAAAGTGCTAGGCATTGTCTGGCAGCAAGGAGATGATTTGTTTACCTTCAATGGGAAATCTTTAGTCGAGCTGGCTGAGAATGAGACAAGGTGGACAAAACGTACAGCTCTTAGTTTGGCTTCAAAGGTCTTTGATCCTCTTGGATTCCTGGCTCCATTTGTGATAAAGTAAAAATTTGGTTTCAGAGTCTCTGGGAAATTGGACTTGGTTGGGACCAAGAGTTACCTGATCATATGGTGGTAAGGTGGAAATATTGGTTCAAAGAATTGGCACATCTTGGAGACATTGAAATCCCAAGATGGTACTTTGGAGAGTTGAACCAGAGTCCAGACAATTTGGAGCTGCACATCTTTTGTGATGCAAGTGAGGAAGCCTATGCAACTTGTATTTATATTAAAGGCACATTGCAAGAGAAAGTAAGTTGCAGGTTGGTTGCTGCAAAGAGCAGAGTAGCACCTTTAAAAAAGCTTTCTATTCCAAGGTTGGAATTGATGGGTGCCGTTATTGCTAGTCGGCTTGCAGTTACAGTGCAAAAGTCTTTGGCCCTCTATGAAATTCCAAGCTATTATTGGACAGACTCCACTATAGTTTGGCACTGGTTAAGAAGTCAGGCAAGGAAATGGAAACCATTTGTTGCCAATAGGGTGGAGGAAATTCAAGCGCACACAGATCCCAAGCAATGGAAGCATTGTCCAGGCACCCAAAACCCCGCTGATTTACCAACACGAGGAATTTCAGTGAAAGATCTTGCACAGTCAAGTTTGTGGTGGAATGGACCAGAGTGGCTAAAACTTGGAAGTGAAAACTGGCCTTCTAATCAGCCTATTGTAGGAGAATGCCAGGCTGAAGAAGCATGGGTGAGTGAGATGAGAAAATGCGCTGTGAACAGTTGTCAAGTTATGCAGCAAGACCCCATATTGAGGCTTGAGGACATTAGCAGTCTGAAAAGATTGTTAAGAGTGACAGCATGGGTATATAGATTTACCAACAATATTAAGGGAGAAACAAGAAGGGAAGGAATTCTGAATAGTAACGAGATTCAGCAAGCCAGGAAATACTGGGTGGTATATGTGCAGAAGGAAAAATTTGGTGAAGAGAGGGAATTGCTCACCAGCCATCCATTACAGGTTCTACCAGCACATTCTGCTCTCAAGGGTTTGGATGTGTTTTTGGATCAGGATTTATTGAGAGTAGGAGGTAGACTAGAGTTTTCTGGGCTTCCAGAGGAGAAAAGACATCCAATTTTGCTACCTTCTGGGGGACACTTTGTGGACCTTTTGATCCTGGATACTCATCATAAGCTGTTACATGCTGGAGTTAGAGAAGTGATAATAGAGATCAGACAACAGTTTTGGATTCCCAAAATTAGACAAGTAGTAAAAAGGTCGTGCATAAATGTGTGGTTTGTAAGCGTTGGAGTGCAAAGCCTTATTATGAAAAGGTGGCTCCACTTCCAAGAGAACGGTGTGTCTATACTGCCCCATTTGATGTAGTGGGAGTAGACTTTGCAGGGCCAGTCTATGTGTATGAGCAAGGAGAGTCTAACAAAGGTTATATATGTCTTTTCACATGTGCTACCACCAGAGCAATCCATTTGGAGTTGGTAAGCAACTTAAGTAGTGATGTATTTCTTTTGGCCTTTAAAAGGTTTGTGAACAGAAGGGGTTTCCCAAATAAAATCATATCAGATAATGCAAAAACCTTCAAAAAGGCTGCAAAGGAACTCCAAGAAATTTGGTCCTTGCTAAAAGAGGAAGGATTCCAATCCTACTTTTCACACCAAGGGGTACAGTGGGAGTTTATTGTTGAGAGAGCACCATGGTGGGGAGGATTTTGGGAAAGGCTAGTGAGAAGTGTAAAGTGTCCATTAAAGAAACTTTTAGCTAATGCTCATTTGAGCAAAGAAGAATTCTGCACTGTTTTATGTGAAGTAGAAGCAATGGTGAACAGTAGGCCTATCACTTTTGTTTACAACAGTATGCAGGATGCAGAGCCATTGACACCAAATCATTTTCTTTGTGGTAAACGATTAACATCAAGCCCCAGTGTGCCAGAAGACTTGCAGCCTATCCAGAGCACTCAAGGAGAGTTAACCAGACGGTTCAGGTACCTTGAAGAGCTACAAGATCAGTTATGGAAGAGGTGGCAGATGGAATACTTGCCAGAACTCAATTATTACCCATCAGGCAAGGTAAAGGGCTCCAATGCAAATTGTATCAAGGTGGGAGAAGTGGTAATGATTGGGGATGAAAGACCAAGGCAATGCTAGAAGCTTGGCATAATTGAAGAGTTGTTTGTTGGCAAAGACAATTTAGTTAGGTCTGCACTGGTAAAGACTTCAGGAGGAAAGTTAAAGAGACCTATACAAAAACTCTATGCTTTAGAAATCAGCTGAAACACAGATAGTCAAGATGAAACATTTGAGTTACAGCCTCATGGAGAAGGCTTGGCTAACCTTGCAGAAGGTAACGACAACAATGCCTCTTCGGTGGGGAGTGTTAGAAAATCTAGAAGAGGAAGAACCATTGTTGTCCCAAGGCGATATGATGACTAAGCTGATTGATGCAGCATTGCTTGTATATATTAAGTTAAGGTGTATATATATCCATCTCATAATTGTAAGGTTAGTGAAAAATTCACTTAATTTAGAGCTAGCATTTTTGGGCTCTTGTGGCATCAGTGTTTGGGACGCTGGTGGCATCATTTTGGGGCGCTGCGCGTCCTTTCTACTCGTTTGTGGGATGTCGTACGTACAGGGTGTGGTCTGATAGAGAGCTCCTTTGCAATTCAGTTTGGTTGTTTAGATACAAGATTGTTGCATCGTGCAATAGTCCAGGTTGCGTTGTTGTTGCAAGGTTGAGAAAGAAGACCATAAATAGTACCCCTTTTGTTTTATATTAAATTCATGTAACTAAGGTCTAAGGTAGGCCCGCATCGAGTCAGCAACCCTGAGGTAGGACCTAATAGGATCTCAAATCCGTAAGTTTTAATTTTAGCTTAACTTGGGCTGTAGGTAGAACTGGCCCTTTAGAATTTGGCCGTTCACGGCTCAGCTGGGATTTTGAACCCAACAAATAAATAAAATAACATATGGTGTATGGGGCTGCCAATGGAAACGGAAGAGCTGCTGTGAGGTTGTATCGACAGCGCTTCCCAAACAGACGTGTGCCAAACCACCAAACGTTTGCGCATTTGCATCGGCGACTGCGAGAAACTGGAACATTCCATGCAAACATGCATGACACTGGTCAGGAGAGAAACGTGCGCACTCCTGACATGGAAGAAGAAATCCTACGGCGATTTGAGGACAATCCAAGCGCAAGCACGCGAGGTGTTGCACGTATCCTCGGTGTGAACCACGACCTGGTCTGGAGAGTGTTGCACGAGCAGCAACTTGCCATGGACGATACCCGCCCAAACATTGACGGCGAACCGTTCTTGATGAGCATGCACCCGTGTAGCATGTGGATTTGCGTGCGCCCACACGTGAGAATTGTGCATGTTAAACACACCCTCACGTGTGAAACAGGCCTCATCTGAGAACAGCACATAAGCCGGAAAATTAGGCTGCACCGCTGTCTGCTGCAGGAACCAGCGTGCGAATTCCACACGAAGAGGGTAATCCCAAGGTTGTAATGCCTGGACTCTCTGACGATGAAACGGATGTAACTGCTGCTCGTGCAACACTCTCCAGACCAGGTCGTGGTTCACACCGAGGATACGTGCAACACCTCGCGTGCTTGCGCTTGGATTGTCCTCAAATCGCCGAAGGATTTCTTCTTCCATGTCAGGAGTGCGCACGTTTCTCTCCCGACCAGTGTCATGCATGTTTGCATGGAATGTTCCAGTTTCTCGCAGTCGCCGATGCAAATGCGCAAACGTTTGGTGGTTTGGCACACGTCTGTTTGGGAAGCGCTGTCGGTACAACCTCACAGCAGCTCTTCCGTTTCCATTGGCAGCCCCATACACCATATGTATGTCAGCCATCTCAGCAGTCGTGAAGCGCTCCATGTTACGCGTACTACGTCCGATTTAAGAATGGCCGCGGCAAGCGCGAGTCTAGCCCACTTCACCTTTTAGCCAATTGCAGCGGCGCCCTCTCGCGCCGAATGGTGACGTCAGCGGACATACGCTTATAGACGAAAAGGGTTTGTCTTGGTGTTGCCTATCCTAGGGCGGATCGAAAATGAGGTTTTTAAACGTTTTTTCGAAATTCAAATATGGCTAGTGCGGAAAATATGTGGGTGCTATAGATAATGACTGTGCATAAATATTAGTCCTGCGAAATTATATCTTCAGGTGCCACAAAGCCGTCGAAAAAAGTGAAATATAATGATTTTCTTATATTCTGCATTAGTACAATAACTGAAACTTACTTGTTATTATTATATATTAAGTGTTCCAATTACCAAAATAGTTACTGAATTACGCAGCTCTTAGTTTATTTAGATCAATGTTCTTTTGATTAATGATCTAAATAATCCAGAACTCACCACGAGGAGGTGGCTGCGTGTCGAGCTCCACCCATGCCCTCCCAACCACCCATCCTTGCGCATGTTTTTTTCTATTAACGTTTTATTTAAACTTTATATTCAGCTTTACTTTCGAATGATGGCATTTTTTTACGTGACTGAAGTGTTGATCTTATGAAGCCATCTCGCGCGTTCAATCCAAATACTTTTGATGATGCTTCAGTCACTAATTTTACCATTCTTTCTACTACTTGTGTATGACAAGGGAATTTCTCGAATGGAGGGGTACTCTTGTTTTCTATGAATTCTTCAATCTCATTTTCTGTCAGGTGTCTTGTCACAGGTGGTTCAGTGACAATGCATTTTTGCCAATTAATTAAATCAGTATAATCAGTAGCTTCAAATTGAATAACAGGTACTGTGAAACGCCTCACAACTTTTTTCTTGTTTGTTTGCCTTGCTTTCTTTATTCGCCTCCACGCTAATTTCTTATGGCGCTGCGGTCATCATGAATCATTGATGCTAGAATATTTTCTGGATTTGCAAAAAATGCATTTCTTTGTATGACAGGGTTTACAATATCCTTTACTTCGTCATTCAGTGTTCTTGTTAGTTCAATAGTTTTGAAAACATGTTTTGAGCCATTGACAAAAGACGTACTTTGCTTAATAGAAAACCACATTGGGATGTAGACCTTCATTATAAAAGAAGCAATGTTCATGAGGTTCTCAGATGGACTTACAGTTGAAACGTATAGACGAAGCAAACGATTTGCTGTAGTCAGCCATCGTGAATGTGCCATTTTGCCTGGACTACGATGAGCAAGATCTGGAGAGCAATATCCCTTTGTTATGGCCTGATGAATATCAATTAGATATTTTTGGTCGGTGCTAAGATCTTCACAGTCTACAGTTGGTTCCTCAGCATCAATCCTTTCAAACTCGACAATAGGAAGACTCTCACAGTTCTCTAATTCCCTGCCAATAGGACCGGTGAATCCGCGGGGGCCAGATGTTTTTCCATCCAGCTTTGCAACTAAGTGGCGTAATGGCAATTCATTGGCATGGAGCTGGCACACTAAATGTTGAACTGGCTTCTTCAGCTTCAATTCTATAAGCCTTATAACGCCTCCCTTTTCTCCAGTGTTGACTGCTGCACCATCGCATCCAATGGCAACAAGGTTTTCCAGGTTCATGTCATTATTTCCAATATACTCAAACATTCCTTTACATATTTCTTCAGCTGATCCAGAATTCACAGAATAATGGCCCAAATAATCTGAACCAGGTTCTCTCACTAAAGTGATATGTTCTCCTGTTACCTTCTTCTGATATACTTTGGACTCTTTTTTTTCTTGGAAGAGTGTAGAATCTTTTCGACCATCAAAATAGATTCCTCTGATTGGGACCTGATTTTGATCTTTCATAATTTCTGATCTCTTCTTTTGTCTTTCTCTTCTGATTTTACTCCTATCCACTACTTCAGATGTATTGTCAATAGAAACTTCTCCAATATCTTGCAATACTGCACTAACAATGAATGCTGCAGCTCGATCTGAAACTGCAGTCCTGTCACAAGCAGTAGCCACTGAAGGTAGATTTGTAGTTTTCCTTTTCTTGAATAATTGTTCTTCAGGTTGTTCGAGCTTTCTCTTCGAGCTAACTGGCTCTGGAAATGTATCGTCTGATATTTCGCCAGATTCACTTTCACTATTTGATGTCGATGATGATAATTCAACATTTGTATCCTGCAATTTCTCCTGTGAAGATTCTTTGGTGAGCCTCACAGCTTCTTTTTGCTTTCTTAGCAACGTAGATGCTTTTTTCTTTGAGAATGTAATATCTACTCTATCAATAAACAGTTTTCTTTCACTCCTTTGATCTAAGAGGAACGTCACTTCTTCCTTTGGAACCGTTTTTTCTTTGGGACAAGAACATTGTGTTAGTACTTTGCACTTGCACGCTGCAATATCAAAAAGTTTCGTGTGTGCTTCTTTTTTTGAACATATCAATCTTTGCTTTGTAAGCTTCAGAGTTTTTTCTGCTTTGGTATGGCTTCATAATGACACGATACTTTTCGTGGTAGCTTCTGAACATTGTTTCAATTCGCCTGTCTGACAGAATTGGGACGGAAGCACTTTCCCAAATTGTTTTCAATTTATCAACAACTTGTTCTAATATTTGAGATATTGAAGGATCTTTATTAGTATTCTGTTTCAAATCGTTTCTTACAAACAAGTAATATTTAAAAACTCCTTCGTATGTAGGAAGATTCCTGTGCCACAAATCTTCCCCCATACCAAACATGGGGCACTCAGTTGAGGCCCTGGTTGATTTTGCACAAACTCGAGACATTTTGAAAGTATACAAATCTGAAAAAGAAAGAGCTAATATCAATTATACGTTAATTTCAGTTAATAGTACATGGCAAACTTAGGGCAACACAATACAGAAATGCAAAATATATAAGAAATATAGTTTAGACTATCTGAGTAACGCCAACAACAGAACACCCACCTGCTACGAGAGCGACAGCTACACTGAACCGAGGTACTCACGTGACAGCTGAGTGAGCTGACTATAGAAAACTGTTTTTAGAGAATAGAAACTTTTTTTTAAAGGTTGACTGAGCTATTTTTATACAAGTGTGAATAAATTCTTGTCTATTGTGCATCGTGGACTCTTCTGTAATTATTGGTTAAAATCGGCTTTTTTCAATTTTTTTCAATATTGAAGGTCATTGTGGCACCTGAAGATATTAATGTTATGATTTTACATTTATACCAGCTTATTTCCTCACTACTCCACACATTTTCCACACTAGCCAATTTGAAAATTCGAAAAATGAGTTTTTCACTCCGCCCTAGCCTATCCCCCATTACAATTTGTACAGAAAGTTTTCAAACACCCTGTATACAAGCAATGCTGCATCAATCAGCTCAGTTATCATATCGCCTTGGGACAACAATGCCTCTTCCTCTTCTAGATTTTCTAACATGTGCTTCAAACTCTCTCTGAGTAGCCAAATAGGTATATACATTTTTAAAATGAGGGTGAATCAGGCAAATTTTATTAAGCAATTTCAACGTACAAAATTTATTTTTATACAGTTAGTATTTAATTTGTAATTTCTTAATTAATCAATATTCTTAAAAACTGCATTATAATTATGCAACTCGGACGGAGGATATTTTTGCTGGGGGTTGATGACGTAATGACTCGATTGTAAACAAAAAATGAATGGCATCTTATATTCAAAGCATTCAAAATTAATTAAAGTTGTATATTGTAAATAAATGCAAAATTCCTTTAAAATGTGCCGCGGTACTCTGCAACAATGTAGAAACTTCCATTTTAGTAATGACATCAGCAATGACGTAAAAAAGAAAATACGGGACAAGTAACTCTGCTTTGGGGGATCAGAGTCAAGAGTCACTAAGGGCCTACAGCCAATAACGAACTGGACATCTGGAGCACTGGGAGAATTCCCGGTGGACCGGTTGATCTGTGGGCCAGTGAGGGTAACACGAAAACTATAGACAAAAAAAAGAAAAGTAAGTGATCTCCCATCTCCCCATTCCTCTGTCTGCGCAGCCGCCGCCGCCCATTCCCCCCATTCAAGAGCGTAACTAGCTCTCAAAAGTTGGGGGGGGGGGGGGGACAACTATAATGATGAAAAATCCTGCGATGAATTTCTGTGCTGATATCCTGTAGGTAATGATATATTTATGATAGTAATAGGAAAATCAAAGACGTATTTTCACAACTACCTTATGTATATCAATTATATACTTAACATTAAAGGAAAACAATATATGCAATAATTAAAGTAAAAAATAACTAGATGTCTCATTAAAGTATCTATCACTGCAGTATTAGTACTGAATCAGTAATACTTTCCAGCATACTAATAGGACTAATACAATTAAAGATTTACTCATCATAGATTATTTCAAGAACTAAAGATTTTCCCTCACGTAAGCTAACTTAGATCAAAAGTTGGGGGGACATGTCCCCCTGTTCCCCCGTTAGTTACGCCCCTGCCCCCATTGATGTAAACAAATAATAAGTTGGCAAAAAGAATGATCCGAATGGTATTTATACGTGTTATATTCCTGCGTAATACTAGAATAATTTTGACCTGCATCTAGGATAATTTTTTTTCTAGACCTGACAACCCTATGGACAGTGGACTGGTGATGTTGCTCTGTCCGCTATACTTAGATGTTAATTCAGATATTGCTGTTGAGGAGCTATGTTATCAACTAATGTAAAAAAAAAAAAAAATACAATCAATACTGTTATAAGCATAATTCGGGACATTATCCAAGAATCCATCTCTAGTGAAGTTGAGGAAGCTGGAATGTTCTCAGTCCAGATCGACACAACCCAGGACATAACCTCTCGTGATCAGTGTGCAGTCATTATCAGATATGTCACAAATATCCTACATGAGAGGCTCGTTGCGATTGTGAACTGTGAGGCTGCATCCACTGAAGAGTACTTGGTTCAGTTGCTGACGGAAGTTATTCAGAAACTCAAACTGGACATTAGCAAATGTATCGGCAATGCTACAGATGGAGCCTCTAACATGCAGGGCCAGTACAAAGGTTTTTCTGCCCTACTCTTCGCACACTCTCCCAACCAAATACACGTATGGTGTTATGCACACGTTCTGAACTTAGTGTTGGCTGACACATCAGGAGTGGTTATAGCAAGTGCCTCACTGTTCTCTTTACTGAATGACATCGCCGTGTTCATCCGAGAGTCCTACCAGAGGATGAATGTATGGGAAAGGGAGAGCCACAACACTCGCCACCAACGCCTCTCTCCAATCGGAGAAACCCGCTGGTGGGCAAAGGATGCTGCGCTGAAGAAGGTCTTTGGATTCTTTGGTAACCCAGACAATGCTCTGTACACTGACGTACTGCTTACACTAGCTGTAATACAAGGCCAGGCAAATATCAAGACCACCGTACGTGTCAAGGCAAGAGCATTTATTGAAGCACTATTCAAATACGAGACCATACTGACCGATCAAATATTTCTTCGCATATTTCAGCACACGGTTCGCTCTCCAAATACTTGCAGACGAGTGGCATGGACATTCTCTTTGCCCACAGAATGGTTGTTGGAACACAAGATAGTCTCAAAGGGATGGCAAGAGATTTCGACGCCATCAAGCAAGCTGCAGACACATTTGTTCAGTGGGCGAATGACAAACTGCAGAAGCAGGAAGATGAGACAGAGCTGGAAGTGGAGGCCACCCTGCCACAGAAAAGGCCAAGAAAAAAGAAAATCATGCCTGGTGAGATGGCTCATGATGAGACGTTGACAGATGCAGAGAGAGCCTACAAAGTTGAAGTCCACAATCAAATAATGGACACAGTCACTGAAAGCCTCCATCGCCGTTCCCTCACCATGGCATTCTTTATGCCAACTTAGCCCTTCTGGATCCCAGAAACTTCCGACATGTAAGGGCCGGTACCAGTGGTTTACCCCAGTCAGCCCTTCAAGAGCTCAGCAAATGCTTGCTGAAGTTTGACAGCAGGGCAACAGTTGAGAACTTGCAGTGTGAGCTGAAGAGTCTGGCTGCACAGTGGGAGAGACTGAAAACATCAGCACTGGAGGAATACACCATCAGAATAGTCAGTGAGACACCTGAGGACGGACCTGAGGCTGATGGAAAGGAAGACGAAGTGGAGATGAGAAATAAAAGGTGTTTCTCTTGTAAGGACTGCGCACTGGTGCAGTATGTTGTTACCAGATAATCCGGAGGTACAACTTGTTGACAGATGCTTACCACATCATAGGCCTTAGGTACAAGTTCCTGTTCACCCTGTCAATCACCCAGGTGGCCTGTGGGAGAAGTTTCTCAACCCTGAAGTACATCAAAAGTCGACTCAGGAGCACTCTCTCCCAGGAGCACCTAGTGGCGTTTATGCTGATGACAACTGAGAAGGACATCTTAATGGCCCTGGGTACAGATGTGATGATAGACAGAGTTGCAGAGAGGAGTGAGCTGCTGAGAAAACTACTGACACATTAGAGTACAGTAATACATAATTTTGGTATATAGGCTTTTTGTTTTCCATGTAATTAATGACATAGTGTATGACTATGTCAATTTCTGGCGTCTCTATTTTCTGTTTTATTGTGTTGTCTATAATAGCGACTCTACTATATTAACAGTGTCAATATAATAAAAATAAATGTCAAATAATTGAGTTTGGGTGGCGGTATTTTCACTCTTTTGTGGCCCTAAGGGTGGTGGTGGTGTTGGAGAGGGGGGAGGGCGCACGCGCGCGTATTGTTTGGGCCGGTCTGGGTGAAAGTTCAGGGCCGCTTTTGAGTCCCAGTCCGTCCCTGCCTACAGCTGCTCGCTGACTCAGTCAAATTCCCGCGCAGGCTGAAAATGTTGGAAACCCAATACTGTATATAACCTACATTGTGCTGGGATTGATGTCTATGTATGAGTATCAGGGGAGCGGATCTAGATCCTGAAAGTGACCGGTTTGCTGGCTGGGGGTTTGAAGACCGTCTAGGCGCCCAGCAGGGTTCAGGGATAGTCCCCCTGACGGAGGCTTAGGAGTGGCCCCCTCCCGGAAACCCCTGTGGGTTTTAAATATTTTAGGGGTAATTTTTTGCATATATGGGACTAAAAAACACATTGCAGTATGTTACCTCATTTAATACAAACCTATTCCAAAACCAATGTGTTTTCCTTTTGTCTGAGTCTAATTTAAAATGTCCTTATACCTTCATTTAATGTTATAAGCGTCTACAAGACGCAACAAAGACCTTCCATTACACGGTCACTTCCCAGTGATGTTTATTTAAGCAAACCTCAAAGTTGCATACTTTGCAAATTCTGACCGTTTTATGCAAAACCCTTCAAACCGACATGAGTCCGCACCTGAGTATATCGCATTTCAAATAAATTTTTTACTTTTTACTTATTAAGTTGTTATGTTATGTTAGAAAATCTAGAAGAGTAAGAGCCATTGCTGTCCCAAGGCGATATGATGACTAAGCTGATTGATGCAGCATTGCTTGTATATATTAAGTTAAGGTGTATATATATCCATCTCATAATTGTAAGGTTAGTGAAAAATTCACTTAATTTAGAGCTAGCATTTTGGGCTCTTGTGGCATCATTGTTTGGGCACTCTTGTGACATCATTTTTTTGGGCACTGCCCGTCCTTCCTACTCGTTTGTTGAATGCTGCACTTACAGAGCGTGGTCTTATAGAGAGCTCTCTTGCAATTCAGTTTGGTTGTTTAGGTACAAGATTGTTGCATCGTGCAATGGTGCAGGTTGTGTTGTTGTTGAAAGGTTTAGAAAGAAGGCCATAAATAGTGCCCCTTTTGTTTTTTATCTTAATTTTATGCAACTGAGGCCTAAAGTAGGCCCACATCGAGTCAGCATCCCTGAGGTAGGACCTAATAGGACCTCCAAGTCCGTAAGTTTTTAGTCTAGCTTAACTTGGGCTGTAAGTTAAACTGGCCCTTCAGAGCTTGGCCGTTCACGGCTCAGCTGGGATTCTGAACCCAATAAAAAAAAATAACATGTTATAATGTTTCAGACCAACAAAGCCTGTACGATCCACTCATGGTTGGTCTACCTAACTGTGTTTGTAATTGTGTATTGCGCATGTCCTCCGTGGTGGTGGAGGGAACCTATAATTTTACGTGGGTTCCGAACCAAACAAAAGCCTTAATTTTACTACCTTAAACTACGAGGGCCACTCAATATATTTTTCCCACACCTTTTTTTTTTCTTTACAACTTTCCTTGTAAGTTCCAAAAATTTTGTACCCAAACAGTTACATACCTTTTTTACAAGTTTTTATTTTTCCACACAGTCTCCATCCTTTTCTAAGGCTTTCCTCCACCTCGAAACAAGGGCCTTCATTCCTTGCTGCAAGTTGCTGGTAAAAGTCCGCTGGGTTCCGCTGGAGCCACCTCTTATCCTCCTCAAGAACCTCATCATCACTCTGAAACTTTCTTCCACGAGTAACACAGTCAAGCGTATTTTTGTGATGGCCTCTCTTGTTTGCAAAATGTTGTGTGGTTTTGCGTTATCGTGCAAAAGAAGGACGTCTTCTAGTTTTCTCTCCGGTCGAACTCGCTTTATACGTCTCTGGAGTCTATGTAGGGTAGCAATATACGCCTTTGAGTTGATTGTTTGTCCTTTCTTCATAATGTCCACCAGAATCACCCCTTTCATGTCCCAGAAGATGGTGGCCATAACGTTTCCTGCAGAGGGAGCCATTTTGAACTTTTTCTTGCGTGGGGAGTCTGCGTGATGCCACTCCATGGATTGGCGTTTTGTTTCAGGTTCAAAGTGGTGTGGCCAAGTCTCATCCCCAGTCACAATTCGTGAAAGGAAGTCATCCCCTTCTGTCTCGTATCGAACCAACGACTCAGAAGCAATTTCTTTTCTTTGGGCTTTGTGATCTTCAGTCAGTTCGCGAGGAACAAACCGTGAACACACTTTTGAGTATCCCAGTTGCTGAATTATCGTATTCACACTTCCTTCAATAATTCCTAGCTCCAGTGATAGCTCCTTGTATGTGACGCTCCGATTTGATCGAATGATGCTGTTAGCACGTTGCACAGTGTGAGATATCACAGCCGATGGCGAGCGACCACTGCGTGGCTCATCATCGAGGGTGGCTCTCCCTCTCTCCGATGATCTCACACGTTTAGACCGGCGTCCAACTTTACTTCGATCAACAACAGCATCTCCGTAAACGTTATGAAGACGTTTGTGAATATTTCCAACTGTTTCCTTCTCTGCGGTTAAGAACTCGATAACAGCTCTCTGTTTACGACGCACATCACTGTCAGACGCCATTTTCGAAACTGTGTTAACCATCGGTTTTATACAAGGGCGTTTAAAAGTGGTTTTATACAAGGAGGGGGAGGTTCAAACTGGAAAAATCCGGTTATGTGAAGCGCAGAAAGTTGAAACTTATAGCCCGAAAGACATTTCAAGCCCATGGCCTATTATTTAGCTAAGAAAAAAGGGTGGGGCAAAATATATTGAGTGCCCCTAGTATATCCAATCTATCAACATATGCGTCTAATCGATTTTTAAACATGTTTATAGAAGTGCTACTAATTACTTCTACCAGTAAGCTATTCCAACTATTTACTATTCTATGCATAAAAAAGTTTTTTGGCAACTGCTGTCTCGAACCTTCTACTTGTCAGCTTACACCTGTTATTTCTAGTTCTACTATATTGTGATATTTCGAAAAAGCTATCTCTATCTACGTTATCGACCATTCATAATTTTAAAAACCTGGATTAGATCACCCCTTAGCCTCCTAGTCTCGAGTGTTGTCAATTTTAATTCCTTAAGCCTATCCTCGTACGACTTTGACTTAAGCGATGGAATCATCTTACTTGCTAGTCTTTGAACTCTTTCGATTTTGTTTATATCTTTGCGCATATGCGGATTCCAAAATTGGATCGCGTACTCCAAATGGGGTCTAACTAATGATTTATAAAGAGGAACAGTAACATCGCGCGATTTGTACTCAAAATTCCTAGCTATAAAACCTATCACTATGTTCGCTTTATTGACCGCTGCTGTACTTTGTTTCGCCACTTTTAGATCACCAGTGACTATAACTCCTAAATCTTTTTCCTGTTCTACGCTTGCCAACTCCTCCCCTGACATACTATACGCAAAGTTACCGTTACGCGAGCTTATATGTAAAATTTTGTACGTATCGAAGTTAAATTTCATTTGCCATGTGACTGACCACTCTACGATTTTATTTAGATCTTCCTGGATTTTCAATCTATGATAGCGTGGGGTAGACACCCCAGTTAGGTTACTTAGGTTCTAGCAAACAATCAAAAGCACTTACCGGTGCGTTGAATTAGATATTCCTTTGAAAGCCTACCATTAGATTTCTGTGTCCCACAAACGGCCTACCTAACTCTCTCTTACATTACCAACTTAGAAGCTATAGACATTACCCCTAACTATACTTAAGTACGGACAACTTTCTACCCCATTTGTCACCTTAGAAACACCACCTAATTACACTCAGCACCAACGATTAGGTCAGATAGGAAAAAACATCTCTAGGCTAGCCCAAAACAATACGAACAGCCGCGTTGGTTCGTTTATGACTTGCTCTTGCCATTCAGCTTAGATTTAGTGATATTTCCCCTTTAGTGACTTTTAGACTATATACATATATATACATACACGTCACCTCACTCCTCCCCTACAAGTTTAGTCTGTCAGGGGGATGAGGGACCCTAGACGACCTGCGGAGCGGGGTTGATGTAGTAGGATTAGGTGCAACCTGTATAGGCGGGCGAGTTGAACCATTTTCCGGAGGATCAGTTCTCTCTTCCGGAAGACTCTGGTCCTTCTGCAATTCACGTTCCCATATCTGGTCCTGATGGCGTTTAATAGAACGACCATCTTCTAGTTGGCACTTGAAGGAAACAGGGCCCGTTCTCTCCTGGACAGTTGCAGAAACCCATTTTGGTCCAGCCCCATAGTTGCGAATCATAACTGGATCATTAGGTTGCGCCTCTATAACTCTCCCTCTTTTAGTGTCATGGTACAGCTTCTGTTTTTCCTGATGGCGTAAAACTCGTTGTTGTAACGTTTCGTTTGGACGTAACAAATCGAAAACTGAACGAATTCCCGGCCAATCATAAGTTTAGAGGGAGACACCCCGTCGTGGTGTGAGGTGTTATTCGATATTTAAACAAAAATTTATCCAACACCACTTGCATTTCCTCCCCACGAGAATGACGCAAGGCCGACTTGAAAGTACGGACCATGTTTTCCGCGAGACCGTTAGTAGACGGGTGGAAAACACTAGACCGGACATGTCTAATGCCATTTAGGTGGACGAAGGAACGAAATTCCTCACTGGTAAAACAAGTACCATTGTCGGAAACCAGGACTACGGGTAAACCCCATCGAGCGAAAACCGAACGGAGTAAGCGAATAGTAACACCCGAAGTCGTGGAAGTGGTTGGAAAAATTTCCACCCACTTAGAGTAGGCGTCCACAATGACTAGGAAATAAGTATTATTTATAGGACCTGCATAGTCAACATGGATCCTATGCCACGGTATAGTAGGCCATTCCCAAGGATGAAGTGGACTTTTCCTTGGGAGATCTCTGTTCTCTAGGCAGCTTTGACAGGAACGAACCAATGATTCGAGTTCTCCATCTAAACCAGGCCACCAGAAATAAGCTCTCGCCAGCTCTTTCATTTTTGTTGCGCCCATGTGTTCAGCGTGAAGTTCCTTCACTAAATTCGACCTGCCTTTATTTGGAATAATCACTCTGTGGCCCCATAAGAGACAGCCATTTTGAATGGAGAGGCCAGACTGACGTTGATAAAAAGGCTGTAATTCACTCTCAACCTTAGTAGGTCAATCAACTGAGCAGAAATGGATGACCCTAGACAGAATAGGGTCTGATTTTGTCCACTGCTCTATTTGTACCGCAGATACTGGAGTGGATTCCAAAAACTCCACCAAGTGAACCCATTCTGTAGGTATAGGTACACAATCATTTGGATTTTCTAAGGGCAACCTACTTAGCGCATCAGCCGTACCTAGAAGTTTACCTGATCGATGTACTAAGTCAAATTTATAGGCTTGTAGAATCAGTGCCCATCGTTGAATCCTACCTGAGGCCATAACTGGAATATTTTTATTAGGTGAAAATAAACCTAAGAGAGGCTTATGGTCAGTAATTAGTTTAAATTCATGACCCCATAGATAGAAATGAAATTTTTTTACTGCAAATACTAAGGCTAGTGCTTCACGTTCCACTTGTGCATATCGTTTTTCAGTCTCAGTTAGTGTTCTAGAAGCAAAACAGATAGGCCTATCTACACCATCAATGTGGTGAGATAACACTGCCCCAATTCCATAAGAACTGCTGTCTGCTGAAACTACGAGAGGGAGTTTAGGATCATAATGCACTAGGAGAGTGGACTTTAGTAGTACGTCCTGGGAAGCCTCAAATGCTTTTTTGAGTTTTCTCCCATCTCCACTGTTCCCCAGATCGTAATAGCTTATTTAGGGGTTCAAGGAAAGTCGATGCATTAGGCAAAAATTTCCTATAAAAGTTTAGGAGACCTAAATAAGCTTGTAACTGTGTGATGTTTTGTGGAGGTGGTGCATTTTTTATTGCTTCTAGTTTATCCATCGTTGGATGAATGCCTGAGGCATCTATGTGGAACCCTAAATATGAAACCTCGTTAGTGACCCATGAACACTTTTCTCTCTTTAACTTAAGTCCGGCATCCCGGAGTCTTTTTAGAACCGTGGTTAATCTAGTTAGGTGTTCTCTTTTAGACGAACCTGAAATGAGGACATCATCTAGAAAGCAAAGTACCCCTGGAATGTGACCTAGAACTTGGTCCATTGTCCTCTGGAAAATACCCGGAGCCGATGCTATTCCATAGCATAGCCTATTGTACTTATATAGGCCTCGGTGCGTATTTATGATAGTTAATTCTTTAGAGTTTTCGTCTAAACTTAGTTGAGCATAGGCTTGGGGCATATCGAGTTTTGTGAAATATTTACCCCCAGCAAGAGAGCTAAATAATTCATCAGGCTTGGGTATAGGATAGCAATCTAGAAGGACGGCTCTATTTGCTGTTAAACGGTAATCCCCACATAACCGCACGGACTTGTCCGGTTTTAGTACAGGAACTACTGGGGCAGCCCACTTAGCGTGTGTGACTGGTTCAATAATTTTATCTTTTAGCAGCCTGTCAATTTCTAAATCTACCTTCTCCCGCAGTGCATGCGCAATTGAACGAGCCTTACAAAATTTCGGAGTTACATTAGGATCTACTATGCAGACCTGATGGCCTTTTAGGTTGCCTACTTCAGGCCCAAAAACAGAAGAAAACTCCCTTAACAATGAGTCTGTCAGATGGATATGAGAGTGTATGTACATCTGCCTGACCCTTTTGCAAGATTTTGTCAATCGGTATTTTCAAAGCATCAATCCAATCATGGCCTAGTAGAGTAGGCCCTTGCTCATCCACCACTAAAAGGGTTAAGGGATGAGACAAAGTTTTCTGGTTGAGTGTAACTGTGACGTATGCTTCTCCACAAATAGGTATTTGTATGTCCCCATACTTCTTCAAAATCGTTTTAGATGCATGTAGTTTAGGTGTGTTTTTGAAAATCTTATCAAAAACTGCCCTGGACATGACCGTTCGGGCAGCACCCGTATCCAATTCTAGAGGAACTGTAATTCCATTTAGGCCTACCTCTACAATATATGGGCCTGTATTTTTCCCACTTTGCTGCTCATAAAATAGGTACTCCACTCCAATGTTCGAAGTATTTCCCTTTTTAGGATTTACACTAGAAATGTTAAAATTAGAATTTTCACCCTTCGTTTTCTTTGAAAAACACACTTTAGCTATGTGGCCTATTTTACTACAGCTTCGGCAAACTGCTTCTTTAAAAGGGCAATCCTTCTTGCACTGCTGTTTTCCACACCCTGTACATGGCTTGGAAGGCTTAGTAGAATTAGTAGGCTTAGTCGTATTCGCTTCATACCTTTTATTTGCCTGTCTAGTAGGCTCATTAGGTCTGCCAGGCCTAGAAGATTTAAAGCTATTTACGTGTTGGGCTTTACTACTGTGATTTCCAAAAGCTCTAACATCTTTAGCAGCTGCTTCTCTAGCCGTAGCTATTTCTACAGCCTGACTAAAAGTTAGGTCCTGTATGGCTAATAGGGCTCTCTGGGTAGACTCCTCTTTGAGACCCATTACAAACCTATCTCTTAGCATTTCATCTAATTTGTCCCCAAATTTACATGTACGGCTATGGCTTTTTATTCCTGCAACAAACTCTGCAATGCTTTCATTTCCCGTCTGATGCCTTGAATAAAATTTGAAACGTTCATAGATGAGAACTACTCGGGGTTTGTAGTGATCGGTTAGGGCCTGTACCAATTCATTATAGGTGCAGGTTTCCGGTGCTTTAGGAGAAACTAGGTCCATAACTAAACCAAACGTTTTAGGGCCTATTATAGTTAAAAAGGTAGGTACTTTCTTAGCATCAGGAATGGAATTTGCCTCGAAAAACAACCTCACCCTAGTGGCATAAGCTTCGAAGTCCTCCCCAGAGTCTTCGTAGGGGCTTATATGGCCAATCACCGACATGCTAGAGCAAAACCGAATTAGGCCAAATCACGTGAAGTAGGTTAGATTAGGTTTAAATTTGATCTAGTTACTCCCCAGTTAGGGCTGAATAGTGAATTGTATTAGAGTTAGGGCTGAGTAGGAATTAGTTTTAGAGTTAGGGCTGAGTAGGAATTAGTTTTAGAGTTAGGGCTGAGTAGGAATTAGTTTTAGAGTTAGGCCGGCGGGACCTACGCTATAGTACGGTAGCTTACCCACACAAACAAACCAAATCGGACGACCCACTAGGCTACATCCAATTTTCCAGACAACCACTTGAACCCAATAAGCCAAATTAAACCAATGAGCCAAATTTAACCCAATGAACAAAATTTAATCAAATGAGCCAAATTCAATCCAATGAGCTTGATCGAATCCCATGAGCTTAATTGAATCCCATCCTCGTCGCCAAATGTGATAGCGTGGGGTAGACACCCAGTTAGGTTACTTAGGTTCTAGCAAACAATCAAAAGCACTTACCGGTGCGTTGAATTAGATATTCCTTTGAAAGCCTACCATTAGATTTCTGTGTCCCACAAACGGCCTACCTAACTCTCTCTTACATTACCAACTTAGAAGCTATAGACATTACCCCTAACTATACTTAAGTACGGACAATTTTCTACCCCATTTGTCACCTTAGAAACACCACCTAATTACACTCAGCACCAACGATTAGGTCAGATAGGAAAAAACATCTCTAGGCTAGCCCAAAACAATACGAACAGCCGCGTTGGTTCGTTTATGACTTGCTCTTGCCATTCAGCTTAGATTTAGTGATATTTCCCCTTTAGTGACTTTTAGACTATATACATATATATATATACATACACGTCACCTGTCATTAATCGCTCTACCACCCAACTTCGTGTCATCCGCAAACTTTGAAACTGTACTGACTAGGCCAACATCTAAGTCGTTAATATATACAGTATAAGAAAAAGCAAGAGGCCCAATACAGAACCCTGAGGAACGCCGCTCGCTACATTAGCCCAAGACGACTCCGCTCCATCAACGACCACCCTTTGTTTCCTACCTCGCAACCACTCTTCTCTCCAATTTATTACTACACCCTCGATTCCATGAGCCTTAGTATTTTTCAATAAGTCTTTTGTGCGGTACGGTGTCAAACGCTTTTTGAAAATCTAAATACACTACATCTACCGCCCGATGACTATCGTAAACTTCAACCACGCTTTGGAAAAATTCTAAAAGATTAGTTAAGCAAGATTTGTTTCGCCTAAAACCGTGCTACGTATTTCTAATCAAATTATGCACTTCTAAGTATTCGACTATACGATCCCTAATTATTGATTCCAGTAGCTTACCTACAACAGACGTTAAACTGATTGGCCTATAATTTCCCGCCGCAATTTTATCGTCTTTCTTAAAAATAGGTGTTACATTTGGCATTTGCTAACTTGAAATTATCTGGTACGCACCCCTCAGAAATAGACGTGTAGAGGCCGACCGGAAATCCTTTCCTCGCCGTTCTCAAACATCATGGAATAAACAAAGGCTATACACGTGGGCAGGAAACAGGCTCACAGGGGAAACAGATTTTGTGGTATTTCCGAAACGACCACCAGAGGACGTCACCAAGGCCTATAAAATGCAGTTTCTCAAATCACTCTCACTTGCCATCTTCTCGTCTTGGTCGTCACGTCTCACTCTCAGTACCTTCGTCAGTTGCACCACTCGTCACGCCACCCGCTCTCCGGCCTTCGCGGAGAGCGACCCGCTATTCCTTCAAGGTTCCGGTCGAGCCTACACGAAGTCTATCATCAAGTAAGGCCCTCTACACTTTCATCCTGCAAGAAGCAACATCACTGCTGTAGGTGTTTCCGTTGGCCCCCTTTTCAACAAGTCTCTACCGGCCCTCAACACTCATCCTCTCGCCGGCAAGCCCACTCAGACGTTCTCGTGCCATTGTTGACCTGAGGTACGTTTTAATTAGCTTCAACTTGGAGAAGCTCCTTTCAGTTGTAGCTACAGTCACCGGAAGAGTGACTGCAATTCTGAGAGCAATCCATAGGTTTGGATATAACTATCAGCTGCTTCTCGTGTATGTAAGTCAGCAATTCCAGTGCAGTCATCTTCTGAGATGGCAGATCTGATGGCACGCATTAGGCGTTTGTTTACATTTTAATTTTTATGATTTTAACAACAACAAAAATTGCTAGATTTTATATGGAAATAAAATGAATGGCACTGGAAGAGTTTTAAAAAATCAAAATTTGGCCCATTTTTTTATTTCTATCAATCATTCATTAATTAATTTTTTTATACTACTCGCTGGGGGCTCTCCCGCCTCGCGGGGCCCTACGCACACTGCGTGATCTGCGTAATGGAAATGTCGGCGCTGAGTAAGTGAACATATGGTAATTCGGGGAGTATGATGGAAATATGGGGTAAAGAAATTATAGGGGAAATGACCTACAAGACTAAAAAAGTAAAATTTCATAATCCAGACGTAGTTCAGAGATGATCCATAATTACTAACTAGCCTAACTTATTCTACTCTAACTTAACATATTACAAAGCTATTAAGTCTTGACGTCAACAGTCCAAACGGGGTGCGGGGAAAGGGAGAATGATATACCTTGATAGATTTAGACTTCAAATTGCAGAATAGAGCCTATGGTGTCTTAACTAGAAAAAAATCATTCCAGTATTGAATTTGCATGACCCTACTCCCACGTTTCACTTTCCCAAAGCACAAGACGCATGTGGAAATAAGAACAAAAAAAGTAACAGACAGGACGCTTATTTTCTCACACTATTTGGGAGAGTATGCCACAAAGGCCACCTTTAGCCCGATCAATGACAGGATAAACAGTCAACTCGACCCGACTCAGGAACCGGCATGCGGGAGCGAACTAGAGCCTCACTGCTCAAAGTCTGCCACCGTAATACTAATCATGGAGCTCCGGATACTTTAAATAAGAATAAAGTTCCTCCAAATATCTTGACATTTTTCTAAAAATGATTGTCGATTATAAAAGTAAATTATCAAAATTACAGGTTATCACTTATTTCTGTGGAGTAGCCCAACGTTCTCAATATGCAACTCACTTTCTCGACATTGGCAGTTGTCAGTTTCGAGGCAGGGTTAGGCGGGTAATGTAGATTGGATTAATTAGGACTCAGGTAAATAGAGAGTATATAGGTTAGGTTATAAGGTTCAATTAAGTGTCTAAAATATATACACAGAGGCAAATTCTCAGCGAGATAAAAGCATGTACTTGACATATCGAGAATATGGAAATACTCCGCAGCTGTCGGTGTTTAAGATTTGTAAAGGTTAAACTAAATTAATTTGACGGGTTAACTTGGTTCAATTTAGATTGCATAAAATTGGTTCTTAAGTTGAATGTTTAATCCTCGCCAGGAACCTTCAATTTACTTTCGTTATTGGAACCATGGGGTCTGTATGACCCCAGGCCTAAAATCTTACAAAATAGTGCCATAAAAAGTCTGTAATGAAACAGTCATATGGATGAGACATTGCATTTGATATTTAAGAACTTTTAACGAATAATATCATCTCTTTCAATGTTTTGACCCCCATAATGGTTCCTGATTATGGTTAAAAATGGAGGCGTCTTTGTTGAGTTTATAAAGGTAAACCGAGAATTTGGGTAATCCCCATTTTATAAATTATTATAACTCAAATCCGCCAGAATTGAATTATTTTTTGAGAAGAATGTAATAAATAGTTAACTGGTTAAACAATGGTTTTAATATTTGCAACCAGAGAGGCTGAAAAAACATTTTAGGCTACAATTAATTTGTACAGTCTCGGAAGAAAACTCGCTTAGAAACAATTTCTAAAAAGCACAAAAATTATTAATCAATATTTTTTTTATTATTATATTACTCTCACTTAAGATAATTAAATATCCAAAGAAACAGAGGATTACCAATGAGTATTTTTTTTTTACTTTTTACAAATTGTTTCCAGGTGGACTTTTTTTGCGAAACTATACATATGTAGCATAGATTCTCTAGTAGGAAATCAGGACTAACTCCGTACATTCTCTGCAAAGGAGCAAAGAAATCAAACTTGGAAGAGGGTAATTTTTATCTACAGTAATCCAATATTACAAGAAACTAAAAGTTAAATATTTTAATGTGCAGAAACATTACAACATTTTGAACTTTATACCTTTATAATTATTTCCTTTACAATATACTGTATATATATATATATATATTATATATATATCTATACATATTATATATATTATATATATATATATATATATATATCACTATCAGTCTATGAACAATTTAATGAAATAAATATTCCACAATTTCTCCAAATTCGACGTGCTTTCTTTTCAGAGCTTTCCTGGTCCTTCATAAGTTTCCTGTAGAACTTTGTGTACAATTTATTATCTTTTAAACTCTGATCAAAGGGCTCCACAAATGCTTGGCCTTTCTTCACTAATAAACTATTATAGTTTCCAAAATATGTCTGAAATAAAATCATTGGAATAAATTTAGGTTTAAAGAAAAAAAAATTATGTATGTATGTATGTATTAGGGTGTGTCACTTTTGGATTTTTTTTTTTAAAGTTATGGTGCTTACCTCTTATATTGTGACAAATTGACCAAAACCCATGAATAAACAAAAAAAAAAGACAATCGGGTAATATTTAGGGTCCCAGCCCCCATTTGAATAATAAGCCCCCTATTCACACAAAAAATGGTGATTTTTCGAGATATTTTTGGTCATAGTTTCCTTACTAATCATCGTATTTCAAAAATTTTGCTACCAAAATGTAGAATAACGGTATCCTCTTATTGTGAACGTTAAAACTATTTTAAGTATACGGTGCTGATATTTGAGTGAACCTTGTGAAATTTTTCCCTCTGTTTTCATTTCTATAACATTTATTTATAGTATTTCCAGGTTTTATCTACAAAAAGTATACAAATATAACCAAATGTATGAAAAATCTGCTTTTCTTTCAGAATTCTATTATAGATTTGCTTAATTTCATAGTTTATTAAAATTAGTCAATAGTCATGGCTAACAGTAAGCCAATATTGAGAACAGACCTAAGAAAATATGATTCTTTATTGGGAAAGTTAATGGAAGACATATGCGCAAGAAAACGAAGCATGCTTCCAACGAATAGTAAAGTTCTCAGTCACTTTTTCTTCTTGAGAAGGGATCAAATGAAAAGCGACAATGTGTCAAAGGAAGAAAATATTTTGAAAGTATTAGATAAGGTAGAAAAAGTGTGGATTATGGCTGGCATACCATCAAAATCAGTTAGAAAGCAGAAAGGACCCAAAAAAATGTTGTGGAATTTGATAAAAGAGCATGAGAAGTTGGGTAAAAATATAAAGAAGAAATGTTATGAAACCCAAAAACATCTTTTCTGTCTCGTTTAGATAACTTATTTGATATATCAACTGAAAATGTATGTAATGAGATCCAAAATGATACATTGAGAACTATACAACAGAAGAATGAGGATCTTCCCTTTTTGGAAGATCAGCGAAGTGCTAGAATATATTCTCTGGGTCCGATCGATAAAGCTTATGTAGCCAAACTGATCAAAAAGACCGCTAGAATAGGGGGTGAAGAACGAAGAAAATTGAAAGAAAAAGAGCGAAAGGCATTAGAAGAAGAGACACACAAACTTGAATCATCTGAAGGCGAGTTAGTGGACTCAAGTAATGGTGAAGATGATTTTACTCCGAGCCCAGGCCCATCAAAACGTCCTAAGTTACTACAGTCAACATTAATATCTAGTACACTGATCGTTTAGGACTATCATTCGGACAACGCCCGACATTTGCATCTGTGGTAGCAGTTGAATGTGGGCTAGATTTAAAAGATATGTCATTATCGAAAAGTACTTCTGCGCGAGCTGC
Organism: Bathynomus jamesi; assembly: GCA_023014485.1. NCBI lineage: Eukaryota > Metazoa > Arthropoda > Malacostraca > Isopoda > Cirolanidae > Bathynomus > Bathynomus jamesi. Next base: position 88,275 of record JAJOZX010009840.1, on the reverse strand, counting down.
GAAGAAGTCGAGGAAAGCTACTGCTGACACTATTAAAGAGTCGTTCAACCCACCTCAATATTGTGTAGTCCACTAGGACAGCAAAATGATACTGAATGTTTCAGGAGGAAAGCAGGATCGATTGGCAATACTTATATCGGGATAGAATGTTGAGAAACTTCTCTCGATACTCGATATCGGTATCTCAACTGGATCGACACAAGCTTGTACCGTTTTTTAGCACAATCCAAGAATGGACATTACAGGATAAGGTTTACGGAATGGTATTCGCTACTACTTCATCCAATACTGGCTGGATAAAAGGGGCTTGTAAAGTACTGGAAGACTTCTTTGGAAAAAAATTATTATGGCTCGCTTGTCGCCACCATATGGCAGAACGAGTTTTGTCAGCAGTGTATCTAAAGGTATTTGGAAAATCTACTTCACCCGAAAACGAATCTTTCAAGACCTTCAGAGATGTTATATGGGAGAAGCTAGATACTAAGCAACCCTTCAAACAGCTATCTATCAATGACAGACATCTCAAGGACCTGAAAAAATGCGTCATAGATTTTATGACAGATTTGCTCAAAGATAACCAGAGCCTTCCCAGGGATGGTTACAAAGAGGTAGCTGAAACAACTATGCTGTTTTAGGAGAAATTCCTGCCAGAGGAATACACTGGATCAAGCCAGGAGCTCTCCATCACGCCAGATGGATGGCTGTCATATTGTATACGAATAAGATGTTAGCATTTTCAGACCAAACCGGATATGATAATGTTACAATAAAAAAGCTGGAAAGAGTATGCTTGTTTACATCGCTGATCTACTCCAAGTATTGGCTATCAGTCACCAACCCACTTGAGGCTCCTGAAAAGACCTCCTATACAACGAATTAGTTCAGTACAAAAAGATTGACATGGAAGTAGCGGAAGCTGCCCTCAACACTCTAAAAGGTCATTACTGGTACCTATCTGAAGAACTTGTAACCCTTTCTCTCTTTGGAGATTTACCTCATAGTGAAAAGGACAAGGTGGCCAAAAAACTTTCCTCTTTCAATCAACCACCAGAATTCAAACAGGGTATGCCGATATTTCCCATCCTGAAAGAACGAATTAAAATTCAGCAATTAGTTGGTCCAAACTCATGGGTTGTAGTCAAAGTCCTTGGTTCAACGGGAGATTGGATAAGGACTCCAGCTGTAACGTGCGACAGCAACAATAATTTTCAACGGATGAAGAGAATACTCTCTTTAACTAAGGTTGTTAATGACACTGCAGAAAGGGGTATCAAACTTTTGCAGGATTTTCATGGATCATGTAGGGATGAAGGTGAATTTCAGGCATTGCTTCAAGTTGTAGAGGAAAACAGGCGTGTTTTCCCAAAGTTTTCCAAACAAGGTCTCTTGAATTTGTAATTTCGTTCCATTTATAATTTCATTTCATTTACAATTTTTCATTATAATTTCAAGAATAGCACTTTGTTTCTATTTGATTAAAATTGTTTTGTGTTTGTATTTCATAAAAATAAAAAAAACGATAGGGCTTTGCATATTTTTTTAGATTAATAAAAATTTAAGTCTACAGTTGTCATTTTTTTTTTTTGCAAATTTACTAATTTTAATCTACTAAACATGTACAAAGTTGTTCCCACTTTGAATCTCTAAATCAAAAAAGTGTTGCTCATTTAAGCCCATCTGCTTTTTTATTTATGTTTTCAAAGCTCATAACCGCAGAGCTGCATTGGGATGATGCTCTATGGATGGCGGTGACATCCAAAGTATATAAGATAATAGTTTATTGCAGTTCAGATCTTCCAAAGATATAAAACAGCAGCATTTTTCCCTTAGAAAATGCATCAAAATGACCAGAGATATATAAAAAATTCAGTAAATTTAACTCAAAGGTTAATTAAAACTACGTATTCAGATTGAAGCGCATTATTATTCTACATTTTGGAGCAAAATTTTTTAAATACGATGATTAGTAAGGAAACTATGACCAAAAATATCTCCAAAAATCACCATTTTTGTGTGAATAGGGGGCTTATTTTTCAAATGGGGGGCGGAGACCCTAAATATTACCCGATTGTCTTTTTTTTGTTTATTCATGGTTTTTTGTCAATTTATCACAATATAAGAGGTAAGCACCATAACTTTTCAAAAAAGTTCAAAAGTGACACCCTAATATATATATATATATATATAGATATATATATATATATATATATATATATATTATATATATACACACACACACATATATATATATATATATATATATATATATATATATATATATACATACACACACACACACTATATATATATATATTTAGTAGAAATCCAATGACAAGGAGAAATGTAAATGCCATGAAAAGTCTTCTTTATTGCGCAACGTTTCGAGCAATACGCTCATCTTCAGGCTGTTTAATAACAATGTGAAATTAAAATCAATATTGAATGAAAAACAAACAGAAATTTCTATAACCTATTCGTAAAGACAAATTTTAAAAGACTGAGAAAAGAGGGTTAAGTTCTAAGTTATACAGATTTACATATCAAAATTAAGAAGTTATTTTTAAATACATGTAGTAAATGTGAAATTAATACACTGGAAAAATTACCAATAGTACACTGGAACAATGGAGCTATCTACCTTACACAGCAGTATCCGAGGCCGACTAATTTGAGCAGAGGAGACGGGAATGAAAGATGGCGAGGGAGATAGGGGAAGGAGGGATTATAAGGAATTGGGGAAGGAGGAGGGATCATAGCAGATTGAGAGGGACGGACGATGAGTCAACATTCAGACTAGGGGACAATGCTTTAATGAAAGGGATTCTAAAATTCTTAGTGAGTTGGGACAAGTATTACAACCAAGAATTTTAAAATTGTCTAAAGTGACATCAATTTTGCATTTGATGCTATGTTCACGTATGCTGGAGGCTTCCTTAGTTTTTAAAATTTTACCTGTTCGGCCACTTATTCCCATATGCGAATAAAATCTAGCCCTGAGAGAGCGAACAGTGCTGCCGATGTAATTCCCAAGGAGACACCTAGGGCAGGTAAATAAATATACAACACCGCTACGCAACGAGTCAGGGGTTCGATCCTTCGCTGAGAAAAAGCTACCTAAAGACGTTTTATTAATAAATATGATGCGGAAATCAGTATGATAAAAAAATTTCCTTAACAATTTTGTAAATTTAAGCTTAAATTCCTTATTCAAGGGACCCATTTCAGGTACCAAGAAATATTTTATATCCTTCGGCACTGTAATACATGGAAGTTGAGGGCTATAAACATTATTTAAGAAGGATCTAATTAGTTTGTCTACATATTGAACAGGAAAACTATTATTAGTAAAGTATGATCTTAGATTATTAAATTCATCATTAAGTAAGGTAAAATTAGAGGTCGGCAAAACAAAAGGGAGACCTCGAAGTTTGGCTGTAAAATCCAGTTCTGGTCAGATTTCAATATTTTGTTTTCACACCCAACAACTAAGTAAATTTCCTATACGGTGAGTGGATTTGAAAGAAAACTAATGAAAATTACAGATTTATTGAACATTTCTTTATGCCACTGGAAATTCTCCATTTACACAACTACTACATTGTATGTGCAGATAAAAAGTTACAACGTACTCACATATGGTGCTACCTTGATGTTAAAAAACTGCTCGATATGTTTACCACGAACTTCTACAACCTTTTTCAGTCTAGGATGAAACTCAAACTCATCTATGGCTTTATTGTTTTGTTTTTGTGATAGCTCATCCCATTTTTCTAGAAGAAGCTGTTATAAATGAGCGACATTTCTTACTTCGACCGATAAATTCTCTGTGACAAATTTTCCCAAAGGCCGGCCGTAATCGACAGGATTTAAATCAGGACTGTTTGGTGGCTAAATTTAATACCGCTACCTGGTATTCTTTCGATATCTCCTGTTTTATCGATTTTCTTGAGAAGCTTGTCCAAACCTCCTGCAGTTGGCTTACGTTAATCAAAATCGCTTTAATTATCAACTTGAACCTATGATTAGCAAGATTTTTCTGGAATATTCGCCATAAATCCAATTTCTCAGCTAAAATGCTAAAAGATGGCACACAAACCATAAAATTACCTAGTACTAACATACTAAAATTTCATGGTTCTATGTACAGTATTTGCCGAGATATGAAGGATTTAAAAGATCTCCCTTTTTTTTTTGCTGACCCGATATGTATATACAGGGTGGGGCACGGGAACCAAGTGTTTTTGGAATAATCAGGAAAATGATATTTATTTTTGTAAAGAAAATATATTGGTAGAACAACATTCGTAAGAACATAGCATTTCATGTCATAATAATCATGTACCGAAAATTATATCTGGCATATGATGTCCTTGGTCGTCGACGCATTGTTGAAGGCGTTTACGAAAATTGGCCTCCACTCTTCCCAGCAGGTCTCTGTTGATTTGGATGATTTGTTGACGGATCGCTTCCTTCAATGCATCTAATGTACGGGGCTTGTCCTCGTAGACACGTGACTTGAGGTACCCCCATAGAAAGAAGTCACATGTGGACAAGTCAGGGGACCGAGGGGGCCATGCAATGTCACCAAATCTCGAAATGAGATGGTTGGGAAACAGGGGGCGAAGAACAGCCATTGACGCTCTGGCGGTGTGTGGCGTGGCCCCATCTCGCTGAAACCACAAATGTCGACGAGCAATACGCCTTCTTCGTAACTCAGGGATGAAAAAGGTGTTCACCATCTCAATGTAACGCCCAGATGTTATGGTAACGGTAACCCCATTTTGTTCGAAGAAATAGGGACCGATGACGCCAAACTTTCCCACCGCGCACCAAACTGTAACCTTAGGGCTATGCAGCGGTTTTTCATGGAGTTGTCGCGGATTTTCAGCAGCCCAATACCGACAGTTTTGATTGTTGACGGCCCCATTAAGGTGGAAATGGGCTTCATCACTCATTACCACCATCATGTTTTCATTCTGCTCATAAAGTGCAAGCATTTCCTGTGCAAAATTCAGTCGTTGGGGGCAATCGTTTACATTCAATTCCTGCACCATCGCTAACTTGTATGGGTGAAAATGTAATTCTTCATGCAAAATCCGTCTAACAGTACGATTGCTGATTCCGAGTGCAGCTGAATGTCTCCGAGCAGAGCGTCCTGGGCTTTGCAACATCGCTTGTCTGACCCTTTCAACGTTCTCTGGAGTACGCACAGTGCGTTGCGGCCCCTTCGGTTTTGTTTTCATTATTGAGCCTCCTGTTCGAAGATTGTTAACCCAACGTAAGATTGTGTCACGAGCGGGAACAGAGTCATTTCGATGAATGTTGAATCTGCGGCGAAACGCACGCTGAACTGCTGTCACTGACTCGCCACTCCTAACAAAATGATCATACGCGAACATGCGGTGTTCTAACGTCCACTGCTCCATGATGGCACCTGAAAGATAAAGGTGAGTGTTAGTTAAAGTTAAATGCTATGAACCCAGGAATGGAATGCTACCTACCGCACACCCCTCCCATTCCTAATGGCCGATTACTAGCTATTCAAAAAACACTTGATTCCCGTGCCCCACCCTGTACAACTTTCAATCATTCAAATGTTCCGCGTAATGATTCATCATTTCACAAAAGTCAAGCTTGCCGCCCCTCCTCTCAAGTTGGCCTCGTGAAGTAGTGAGTTGGTTTCTTATACTCTCCACCTTACATAGCCAGGTACGCCCGGCTCATCGGGGATTGTTCTGAGCCAGGCGTCTAATCTTCTTTTCAAGATGTCCACTGCAACACCACTCGTGTTCCTTAGGTCTTTGGGCGGCTGATTAAACAGTTTTGGCCCTCTCAAAACAAAACTATTTTCTTTCAGGATAAGGATGTGTCCTGTCTCGCCTTTAATTTGAGAACACGAAACAGTCTTCTTTTTCTACTTTCCACCGTTGTTTGGGGAGTTACAGGGTTCAGAATATGATTAGGGGCTAGTTTATCCATTATTTTCCAAGTGTAAATAATGGTGTATCTCTCTCTCCATCTTTCCAGCGAATATAGGTTTAATTCGCGTAACCTTTCCCAGTAGTGTAGTTCTTTGCACCCCTTGATCTTAGCTGTGAAGCTTCTCTGAATCCCTTCTAGTTGTTTAATGTCTTCTTTTTTATATGGGCATGATGATGTTAGGACCGAGCAGTATTCCAATTTGGGTATGATCAGTGTTTCAGTGGAGGAATCATTATATTCCTATCTCTTCGTTTAAAGGTTCTCAGTATCTGCCCAGTTTCTCTGAATTTCCTGTCCAGTTGGGGTATAATATTCCATGGATTTTAGGTCCTCTCTTTTTCCATACCGTAACAGCTGAAATTTCTCAGTGTTAAACTTCATATTGTTGTCTTCCGTCCACTTGTAGATTCTGTTCATGTCTGTTTGTAGAGATCCTATATCTTCTGGGTTTCTTATTTTTCTACTGATCTTTGTGTCATATATATACAGGGTGATTCAGCAAAGAGTACATTAAATTGGAGGATGAAATCCTTGGATAATTCTAAACCACAATGTCTCTATGGTAAAATGTCAGATTCTGCATAGTTTCCATGTTACAATACATTTAAGATGTTGTATTAATGAGAGTGAATATGAAGTGAAACCCCCGTAGGTTTTTGTAATCATTTATTCACAGATCTCTACAGTGTGACCCCTCTTTGTTACAAACTAAAGGAAATGTTCAAAGTTGCCCCCTTCTGCCTCAATGCAGGCCTGTACACGTCGTACTATTGAATGTCTGACGCGTTCCAGAATGCCTGAACTATGTTTAATTTGCTCGCACCTGTCACGAACACGTGGCCATAATTCCTCTCTTGTTTGAACATCTGTATCATACACCAACGTCTTTAAATGGCCCCACAGGTAGAAATCCAAAGGGTTAAGATCTGGGGAGGGGTGGCCAGGGAACGGGGCCACCACGCCCTATCCACCTGTTGGGATAAACAGTATCCAGATATTCCCTTTATGCTCGGGCAAAATGTTCTCTTCTGGAACGCGTCAGACATTCAATGGTACGACGTGTACAGGCCTACATTGAGGCAGAAGGGCGCAACTTTGAACATTTCCTTTAGGTTGTAACAAAGAGGGGTCACACTGTAGAGATCTGTGAATAAATGATTACGAAAACCTACGGGGGTTTCACTTCATATTCACTCTCATTAATACAACATCTTAAATGTATTGTAACATGGAAACTATGCAGAATCTGACATTTCACCATAGAGACATTGTGGTTTAGAATTATCCAAGGATTTCATCCTCCAATTTAATGTACTCTTTGCTGAATCACCCTATATATATATATATTATATATATATATATATATATATATATATATTCTAACTGCAAACACGCAGTATAATTAACGTTTGTTTCGTTCTCTCTCTCTCATCTTGCGCGGAATATTCTCCTATACAAGCGTCGTTCTTTACGTTAATTATACTGCGTGTTTGCAGTTAGAATGTATATAATGTACGGCATGCGGGAGGTGCCCCCTTGGGGCATTGGTTTCTGCGCGTATGTAGAGGAATTACGGCATTTGATCGAGTGAGGCCCGTGGTGTAATGGTTATCATATCTGACCGGCAATCGGAAGATCCCGGGTTCGATTCCCGGGTGGTTACCCCATTTTTTCATTTGTTTCGTTCTCTCTCTCTCATCTTGCGCGGAATATTCTCCTATACAAGCGTCGTTCTTTACGTTACATATATATATATATATATGAGAATGAACTCAGAATGGGTCCCCTGAGTTTTTTATGATACACACAGACAGTGCATGGAACAAGGAACTCTTCTGGGATAATTAAATCCACTATAGTCCGAATAAGTAATGGTAAATGAGTTCATTCCCATCTTGAAACGGACATGTTATGTGCCTTGAAAAGTGGACGCTCAATTCTGCCAGTTGAGGTTTAAGTTTTGGTTTTTGGCTAAAAATATAATAGTTACCCCTTTTTCTTTTTCTTTGATGCATTCAATCTGACGTGAAGGCACCGAGTCTTTTGCTTATATTGAGGTTCTAAATGTAGCATGGCTAGGTGCTTTAAACCCTAGATCCATGTCCCAAAGCTGGATCCTGTCTGCTTTGCAGATAGCTGGTGAGGGAAGCTATATTTATGGGACCTCTTTGCGAGTGACCCGTTGCCCACGTCGGGCTAGCATCATGAAAAAGAAAAACAATGGTATTTGTCATTTACCATTACTTATTCGGACTATAGTGGATTTAATTATCCCAGAAGAGTTCCTTGTTCCATGCACTGTCTGTGTGTATCATATATATATATATATATATACACAGGGTGGGTAAAAAAGTGACCCCTTAGAGGTAAACTGTTATATTAAAAAAAGTAAGGGGACTAGAGCTCCCAAATTTCATAATGTTTATCTTAGCATGTCGTTCATCTTAATTGAGAAGTTGCTCGATGTGTCCCCCTTCCTGCTCAACGCAGGCCTCCAAACGTGGACGCCACTGATCAATACACCCGTTTACATATCGTTGAGACACCTTCTCCCAGCCGAGCAGAATTCTTTCGCGTAGTTCATCTATGTCTCTTATATTGGTGCCAGGGATGTAAACTTTGGACTTCATGGCTTCCCAAGCACCATAATCTAGTGGTGAAAGATTGGGGCTACTAGCTGGTCAGATATTAGGTTCAATAAAATCAGGTGTTTCGTTCTCAAGGAATGTGACAGTTTGGCGTGCTCTGTGAGCACAGGCAACATCTTATTGGAAAGTATATCTTTCACTCTATCTAACTGATATTCGATTGATATTAGTGGTGATATTAGTAATGTGATATTAGTAATGTGATATTAGTGGTGTTTCAACGATATGTAAACAGGTGTATTGATCAGTGGCGTCCACGTTTGCCTGTGTTGAGCAGGATGGGAGACACATCGAGCAACTTCTCAATTAAGACGAATAACATACTAAGGTAAGCATATATGAAGTTTGGGAGCTTTAGTCCCCTTACTTTGTTTAATATGACAGTTTACCTCTAAGGGGTCACTTTTTTTTACCCACCCTATATATATATACCTTTGGTAACCTTTGGTTAGCTTCCGCCCGAATTGTTCATTCTGACAAAGGTCAAGCTTTTCACTCCACCTTAAACCTAGTTTAACGTGGAATCCGAACCACGCCCCATCAGCAGCCCAGCGTCTTAACTACTAGGCCACCAAGGTACCCATTTATCTATCAACCACTTTCTTTATTGTGTGGAAGGATGAACAGCTGGGTTTTGCTGCGCGCCGGCTGCCGTCGGGTCTCGAACCCGGGGCCGATGAATTCGTAGTCAGCGACGCTAACCACTACACCACCGAGGCGCATATATATATATATATATATATATATATATATATATATATATATATATATTCGTGGGGTAAGGGATCAACGTCGAAACTCGTACTAGATAAGCCTGCATATACGGGTACTGACAGGTGAAATTATTACCGTACGTAGAGTGATTCTTTAATTACGCCACACTTTCAAAAATTATTAAAAATTAATGGATTAACTTATTTTTATGAAACTTGGCATGATTGTTGAAAAATGATGGGAGAATTTTTAGAGATATATAACATGCTCATAGTTTTTTTTTACTTTACGAAATTACGTGACGTATACGTACAGTGTAATTCCTTATCACGTCTTCCAGCGTTTAGGTATGGAAATGGAACGGGTTTCACACTCAATAACTGTTTTACGACTTCCATTATTCCCTTATTTTCTTTGAAGAACCTATCTCCATATGAAGGAATTACAGGGAGTGAGGTCGGGTGAAAGGGGAGGCCATGATAGACCACAGTCACAAATGAGTGGTTGCATGTTAAATTGGACTCTCAGGCCAAAGGTTTCAAGTAAAAGATCAAACCGAAAATCCCTCTTTGTCCTCTGACTTCAATCCCTGCCATTCCTTTTTAATGGGATATCTAAAGAACAGGATCTTCAAAGAAAATACTAGGACAATGTAAGCTGTAAAATCAGCGATTGAACTCTGAAACTCCCTCAATTTCTACTGAAACGCTAAAGGACGTGATAATAAATTACATTGGCCGGATTTGTCATGTAATTTAGCAAAAGATAGGACACTATGAGCAGGTTTTGTGCCTATATATAAAAAAAAATCCCCTCCTTTCGTAATAATCATGTCACGTTTCATAAACGTAAGTTAATCCAATAATTTTTAATTGTTTTATGAGAGTACGGAGTAACACGTAGTACATTGTTATTACTGGTAGAAGATAATGGTAACCCCAAATAAAGTGTTGAGAGAATTTACGCGTAAAATTTGTAAGCTGTTAATATAAGACAAAAGATTAACTAATTTGAATTTACTTTTCACGTTCCAAATAAGTTTATAAAATAATTAGAACCGTGATGATTGATCGAGTTTGGGCAATACTTGTTCAAACGTACGGTAACTTAGCAGATTAGTCTTAATCCCAAACTGCCCAGATTTTTTAAGAGAGGCTTATACTGAAGCCAAAACCATAAGAAGCTATTGAATGGATGAAAAATCTATATGAGAATAATCTAATATTAATGTCGCTCTGATCTCATAAATTTATTCTTTTAAAAACAACTTAGGAAACTGAAAGATTGATGCAATAGGCTCTGGTCAAAAGTTATTCTCTCACTTTCCATTCTTTCATTTCGGTTAACATAACACAAAAGACACATAGGCCTAATTTATAGGAGAATTAAAAAATAAAGATAGAATTGACCACACTGTTAGCTATTCACACCATTTCATAACTATGATATAAAACATTTAAAAGGACTTACATTCGTCGGACGAACAATACATTCGAGAGCACTTTTATCTTCATCTAATTTGAGAATCTTAAACCAAATTCTTTTGTTGAGCAAATCATTTTCGATTTGACTTAATCCTTCGTCAGTAGTCTGTGTGGTCAACAAAAGATTAGGATGCTGAATCTGAACATATCTAAAATTTTATACTACTCGAAATCTCACTGCCTTTAACGCCGACAGTTGCCTTATGGCAACATGAGCTTGACAATCGATTATGAGCCTCACGCTCTGAATATTAGAAGTTATTTTCGCTTGAACAGGAAAACAATTTTTAAATAGAAACTTGATAATTCAGTCATGAAAGAGTTAAATCTTGGCTACGTTGTGGCCACGTCTTAACACTGCTTTCCGTTAGAACAGCGACGTTAAACGACATTGGGTCCGTTCAAATGATGTAGCAAGCCGTGGCTCGAATTCCACGTAAATTTGTTGGTCCCCTCCGTCACATAGCTTTAGCTGATACGAAGGAAGTTAAATAATCCTAAAACAGCCTTTGAACCTTGGTTCTGGCATCCATAACTATCACCCGAACTGCGATAACGTATCTAAAATTCATTTGAGGACCAACTTCAGATCTAACATATACAGGAAATCAGGAAAATTTATATTGAACATAATTATGATGTAAAACATTTTAAACTACAGTGGTCAATCGCCTGTAATAAAAATCATTCTTATATGATATAAAGCTATAATTGACAAATTACTGAAACGTAATAAGTAGGCCCCCTATTTTTAATAGTGTATTACAATCATTTATTTTACCTGTATAGACGCTAATTTTATCAAAAGATCGTTCTCTTCTAGTTTTTCTCGCCTCAAACTAAAAATTGGTAAATGACAAACCTGCAAATAATTAATACTAATTTCAAACCCTAATTTCATACGAGATTATTACACATATTAAACACATTGCATTATTAATATTATTATTTATTTATTTATTTTTAATAAATTAAGGACGGGCAATCAGGCGCACCTGAATGAGCTGGTATAACATATAAAAAAGTATCCCCCGTCAAAAAAGAGAGCAAAGAAATTGCTAAATATTGTTTTTGAATGTGGATATATTGTAAGCTGGTAGAAAATGCACTCGGAGGAAGCGAGTTCCACACAGTGTATGTGCGTGGTATGAAAGAGTTTTTGTAAAGGGATATTTTGCAGTGTGGTATTTATACTGAGGAGGCATGCGCACTCCTTGGTGTGTCTGGGATTGGCGCGAAGGGGTGGAATTATTGAACTAAGCTCTTCGGAACATCGGTTATTAAAATATCTATAAAAAGTGTACAGGACAGAAATACTTCAACGTAGATGAAGTGAAAGGAATTTATTAGTAATCGATCTATTATAAATAATTGATAGTTTTTATGGTTCTATCCTGAATGGAGTTTAAATAGTTTAAACCCACCACACCAACCCAGAACAACTATGAGAGCAATATTCCATCTGGTAGCGCATATGGCTTTCGTAATTGATGGTAATTTGCTCATCGGTGAAGTAATGTTTGGCCCTGTAGAGAAGGCCATCGTTTTGGATGCGGTTTTACCTATTGATTTAATATATGTGGTTCAAGAAAGATTAGAATCAGGTGAAGACCTAGTATCTTAATTCAGGGAGAAATGGGTATTGAGGAATATTAAAAACTATATTAGAGAACTGGATGATTATGTCTTACTGAATATATTTAGTTCGGATGCATTAAAATAAACGATATTATTACTTCCGAACTCAGCAACAGCTGAAAGATCACATTTGGTTTGGGAAAAGTGAGGTTTGAGTTCGAATGAGCTATCGAGAGTCGACTAATCGGTATTTCCCTTCTTAGAGATTGAGTGGATGTTGACAGATTTTCAAGAAAGAAATGTGGAAGAATGAAGGAAAAGGAGAAAGAGTGAATAGAACAGGAGTAAGTTCAGAGAGGCATTTCCCGAGGACAACAAGCGGAACCCCATGCGGACCAGGGACTTTATCGATCCTAAGTTTATCAAGGACGTACTTGACGTCCTTGTTTTTTAACAAGGTGTGAAGTTTGTGGAGTCACCATATCCAGACCCAGACTACGGGGGACGGCAGTGCGGTCAACCCCATAAAGAGTAGAATTAGAAGCGTAAACCTGGGCAAGCAGATTGGCCTTGTCCCGAGACCAAGAGCCAGACGCCACGGTACCATCCGGCGAGCTTAAACGAGGTATGGAAGAATGACTACTGAAGTTTGTGTTGATGGCATTGAGTGTAGACCAAAAATTGTATTATTATTTGGATTTTGCTAAGGAGTTTATTCGTTTATGTAAGAAATTGGTTTTTGAGAGAAGGATGATCGATTAATTTGATTTTTAACACGGATATAATTACCGAGTCTGATAGTTTTTAGGGGCATGATATTTCCTAAATGTTGATTATTTATGTGATATAGCAATTGCGCAAGATGAACTGAACCAGAGTGGAGATTTTGCCTTTTTAGTAAAGGTTGTGCGAGAAATATACTCCTTCATACCGACCTTAATGACATCCGTGATGTGATAAGCGGTGGTCGAGGGGTTGTCTGAAAAGAATGAGGACCAAGAAAATGAAGAGTAGAAGTTACGAGACCCAGCCTAATCGGCACGATCAAATCAATCGCCAATTAGTCACTTCGATCGGCTCCTCAGTAATGGGCTCCGCGGAAAGAGGTAGCCACAGAAATCAGGCAGTGTTCGGATGAGCCAATAGGAGGAAAATCATAAATACTGTACAAGTTGGGGAAATTAGTTAAAAAACATCGAAAAGATATTATTATAGTTATTACTGTTGTCTGGGACCCGCGTTGGACTGTTGATAAGTGGAGTAAGATTGTAGGAAGCGGCGAACAGTTTCTCCTCGACACCAACGGGTTAAGTGCGGGCGGAAAAAAACAAGCCAGTCCCTGTTATGAATATTGAAGTCTCTCAGTACTGCGAGTTCGGCAGTTGGATTATTTATTACTGTATTGATGGTGTCGGAAAGTGACTAAAACAGAGTAGGTGCGAGGAGAGCATTAGGGGAACAATAAACACAGCAGAAGTACAGTATATAATAGCCTTAGAAGTTGTGAGTTTGTAAAAGGAGTAATCGAAGTTGGAGGAAGTGAATTTAGAAATAACGCTGAGAGCAATCTCAGATTTTGAGGTGCAGCAAATGCTTAATCCGAGATTGGGAAGAAAGTTGTAGCCAGGAAATAGGGGTGAAGTGAGACGGAGGAGGAGGAGGAGGAGGAGGAGGAAATGGGAGTTTCGGTTAAAAAGAAAAGATCTGGTTTTTCAGAGTGAAGATGGATAGTAAGCCGAATCAAAATTTGCACTCAGTCCGCGAATATTGCAATAGTAGATTAGGAGGGAAAACTGGTAACCACCCAACCGATGAGCAGAGATTTGGTTTTGATGAGGTACGGAGTATTAGTGTCCGACGCGGTCCAAACCCACCCGACCGTTGGTGGCGCTCCGAGTCGCCACTTAATGAAAAATGTTTTCATTGCGTGTCATGTCATTAGGTGTACGTAACATGCTGTCAAGTGTATGAAAGGAGGAGTAGTGTGTATGGGGCAATCCAAATGCAATTTTTTATTTTGAAAATCTTTCAACAAGTTATTAATCATATTTAGGAGTGCAGTAAAGATAACTGAATTAAGGAGTGAACAATATACATACATATATATTGAAGAGCTCTGTAACACTTACATGTAAATAAACAGGAGTAATTGTTTTTTCTTCAGGGTCAGGAGCAGCCTGATTTTGCAGCAGTTTCCCTATATTTTGACGGAATGAAATATTTTCTTTGAGGATCTTTGCTTCTTTAATAGAAAACGATTTCAGGAGTCCCTTTTTTATTTCTAAAACATTACCATTGAAATTTGTGTGCATATCTCCTTTATTATTTAATTTTGAAAAATTTACTGAACAAACTCTTCCTTGCAGTCTCATTTGCTTGCTTATGAAATCTGTTGGAATTTCTTCAATCTTCTTAAATTTTGTGAACTTTTAAGTTTAAAAAGAAAATTAACATCCATAAATTTTATGACTCGCTTGTAATTTATTTAATTATTATAAATACATTTTTATGCTTTTAACGAGATATACCAAATATGACGGTATCAAAATCGGCCTAAAGCTTACATATTTCATTAAAACTTATGGAGTTTAAAGAAAAGTGGTTTAATATCATAAGCCTATATAAAATCTGTATTACGTACAACAACTAACAGCCATGTATAAAGACTTTTTGACTCGTCTTACTTAAGGCTTATAAATGTGTACACTGAAATGAACATTGGCTGCGAACACCGTCCAATGTATTTTTTAATAAAAATACGTAGTAAGTAATATATTCGGCTGACGCCATATTATTTGCTTACAAAATAAGTGACTTGACCTTTGATCGAGACACCTTCGGAGTTGACTTGAGAAAAACTCGAGTTAAGTCGGATCAAAGAAGTTGGAGAATAGATGAAAATAACCCAAATGCTAATCAATAAAGTGGCAGTTACATATTCGATAAAAGTGAAGAAAAAACATCAATATTCTCAAGTCATAGTTTACTCATCTGATTTTTAATGGCTTATTCTACTGCGAAAATGAGTTCACGGTGGTCATTATTACTGCACACAATATAAAGCTCTTTTTACTTACAATTTTTAAGCTTCGCAGACATATAATAGCTCCGATTGTAGCTATTCCATACACCGAATACTGTAAAGATAATGAGGATGAGGATAATAATAATAATAATAATAATAATAATAAAAATAATAATTTATAAAACATATATATATATATATATATATATATCCGTGGGTGTATATTTCACTGATATAAAATAATTATAGGTCTTCAGGTGAAAAAGACGGTTACCCCCATTTGGTTTATTGATAATAAAGTGATAAGCTTAATGATTACTCAGTTTTAAATTATCATTGATAAAAGTTTCAAATGGTTTCATAATATTTGTAAATAATATTACGTATAAAAATGTATTGAAATATACAAGGACTACAAAATAATAATAATAATAATTCATAAAATACCAAGTAAATGTGAAACATTTGTACATGAAACGTAAAATTAGATCTTGAATAAAGGGTACTTTTGCATTATCCTCCCAACACTAATTTTTTTTTATAATGGAAGGAAAATAAAGTGCGTTAGCAAAACACACAATTTTTAATCGCTTAACCTAACCTAACCTAACTTGAAGCCGGCTAACTACGGCTAACGCCTGCGGGGGCTGTTTTTAACCTAACCTAATCCCAACACTAATTTTTTTTATAATGGAAGGAAAATAAAGTACCATAACCAAAACCAAACCAACATTATATAAAAAAATTAGTGTTGGGAGGATAATGCAAAAGAACCGAATAAAGTTTCACAAAGGGTTGCCAACATTGCAGAGAAATATGGAATAACCTCATGAGCTTTACACGGACGGAGGGTAAAGTTGTCTACCGTAGAAAAGAGTGTCTTATCGATTACCATCATGGCGTATTGATTGCGTTGCCATGGAGACAACTATTTCCTAATTTGAAACTAATTACAGAGGTCTTCAAAGGTATTAATTTTAATATAATTTACTTAATATAAATTTTTTATATCCCATTTTAGTGTAAATTTAATTATATTCAAAACAAGACAGAAAATAATAACTTTTAAGAGTTGCTCAGAAAACGTGCGCTGCGTTTTCTCAGTTGAGCAAGGTTAGCGGGCAACAGCTGACACACAAGCAGTTAGGCAAGCCATTTCGGTTGCCTACTGCAGTTTTGCACTGCAAAACTGAATTTAGAAAATACTGATGGTGAGTTTACTAACCTGCACTATCCTTAAATTTTCATCTAATATATTTATAGTCTTTGAAAAGTACAAGTGAAATGAATTGTAAAAATCACAAGGCTTTCCTCCGTCGTCCGACATGCTTACTGTATCGATCGTTCAACAAGACTCACGTGTTCGATTGTGTGCGCTAAATTTCACTTTTGGTTTAAAAATAAATTGAGTATAGTGGTTATCACGGTACTTACAGTCAACAGTTTAATAAAAGTTAGTGTGTAATATGAATGAATTTAAAAAGCAGATGTATTTCCTGAATATTTATATAAAAATTTAAGTAATATATCAATGTGATTTTTGCTTCGCATTTTATGTTTCTACAAAATGCATAGTGTTCGGACGCAGTGTGGGTTGTGATGATACCAAGTGTCTAGAAAGGGAATTTCAGTATTTTAGACTTAGTATTGGAAGTACTTTTAAGTGTGTGTATATATATATATATATATGTGTGTGCGTGCGCGTGCATTGGTTTGGGTTGAGCGGAATATTAACGTGTGTGTGTGTGTATATATATATATATATATATAGGTGTTGGTTTGGGTTGAACAAATTATTAATAACGTATATATATATATATATATATATAATGATGAATTTCACAAACACGTGAAATGAATGATGTAAACGATGATGATGTTTTCTTTTTCCTTGTGGGTTACATCATATATATATAAAGTTTCGTGGAGACCAAATTACACTACATAAAGTGATCGTTTTAGATTGGTAGTTATTTCCCACGTGACCAATTTCTGCCAGTCACGATCTTTGTGAGAAGTTTCATAAAACTGGTCTCCGGGTGAAACTTTATATAATATATAACAAAACAGAAGAAGACCTACCATAGTTATGTTGTACTTTCCAAATACCTAAGTCCTAATTTTATTTTCATTTCAAACAATTTAAGAAGCCTGTTTGACCGATTGTGTATTAAAGATACGTGAACTAATACTAAGGGCCCAATACAATCAAGTCTCGTATGATATGTAATGTTCAATATTGTACAGAAGCAGTCTAGTAATTGCTAATAGACCTAAATGGCTATGCAAGTGTGTACATAGACAACATGGACATTTCAAATGACGAATGACAAAATTACTCCATAGGCCATAGTTTTGGAGTAAGAAGTCTTATTTACGTTATTTAATAGACAACCGTAAAAATTTACCGCAGACCTAACTATACCCAAATACCCTTGTAATTCTGTGTTTTTAGTTGGCTTTTCACATTGTCCTCTGTTTTAAGTAGACTAACCTTCCTTACATCCGACATTTGGGGTTGTTTTCTGGCATAGTCTCTAATTTTTTTGCAGTTGTGCTATACTGATATTTTTAGTGCCTCATTGAATAGAGATTTGGTGTTTTATAAGGCAACATACATAAGGCTAGTATGTATGTTGCAGAAATAATAGGCTTTGGTTAATTCCTAGTTTGGAGGCGTCCTCTTAATACGCAAAGCATATGTATAAATATATCATTGGATAGGCAATAGTTTATTTGTGAACAATGTGCGATAGAAATTTTATAATTTTGTGTATTTTATAAATAAAAGAATATTTTTTTATATATTTCTTACACCTATCGTCTGTATCAGGAGCAAATCTAAGCTTTTAGGTTTCCGTTTCCACCTTATCAATAATATAACATTTCATTCTTCGTGCTAAAATTAGCCACATTTTTTACATTGTAAGGGAAAGGTGTGTGTTTTTGTGTTTTAAAAAATTTAAAATAAGGAGTTAGACAACTAATTCATGTCAAGGTTGTAATTTTGGTATAATTCAACTTACTTGACAATTGAGTTTATTGGAATTTTGTATTGCGCCAGGATATTACCCCAGGTAAGGGGTTCTATTATTATTAATGTCGAGATTAGATCAAATAATGCCTGAGTTAGGTTCGGTTCGGTTCTTTTTCCACCTTGACGTTCATAAATAAATTGTTTCCAATCCAATGGTGTAACTTTTAATAGATGTACAATAAAATTTGAAGGGCGCCTCTAAACTAGGAATTTACCTAGGCTTTTCTACCTGAAATAGGCCTATATTGTAAATAAATTAGTTGAAGACTACTGCATTTTAACCTATCTGTTTATGCCAAGCATATGGTTTTCACTGGTTAATGCACATTTGTATACCTCGTTAACCTCGTTTAGGGTTCCGTGTGTTGGTCTTTCTTCACACGAAGGTCAAGCTGGTGGCCCCGCTTCTAGAACTGGCTTGGTGGAGGAGAGAGTTGCTCTCTTGCGCTCCACTTCACATAGCCACGTACACCCGGCTCATCTGGTACCGTACTGAGCCAGGCATCTAGTCTTCTCTTGAAGACTTCAACTTTGACCCCTGTAACGTTTCTGAGGTCCTTTGGAGGACTGGTTAAAAAGTCTTGGCCTACTGACAACCAAGCTATTTTCCTCCAACGATGAAGAGGTCCCTTGTAGGGCCTTTAATTTGGGAACACCACACATTCTGCCTTTCCTATTTTCCAGCGTTATTTGGGTGGTAATTGGGTTTAGTTTGAGGTTTTTCGATCATTTTCCATATGTAGATTATGGTGTACCTCTCTCTTCTTTCCAGGGAGTACAGATTTAGTTTACGTAGTCTTTCCCAGTAGTTTAGTTCTTTGCAGCCATCAATCTTGGTTGTGAAATGTCTGCGTTTCTTCTAGTTTATTAATTTCTTCCTTTTTATATGGGGACGTCAAAACTGAGTAGTACTCAAGTTTTAGCATGATCAGTGTTTTCAGCAGGGGAATCATTACTATTTTGTCCCTTCTTTTGAACGTTCTTAGTTTAGTACCTGTCCCGCTACTCTTTTTGCTTTGTTCATCGCTATCTGATTTTGTGTCTCGAATTTGGCATCATCGGTCATTATTACCCCCAAGCCGACCGTTTTCGTGCTTCTCTGAATTTCCTCTCTATCTGAAGCATAATAATATGCAGTCTGTTTAAGTTCCTCATTTCTACCACATCTTGAAAACTGAAATTTCTGTGTTAAATGTCATGTCGTCTTCTGACCATTTGTATATTTTGTTCGTGTCCCTCTGCAAGGCCTCCACCTCATTTGCATCACCGATTTTTCTGATGATTTTTGTATCGTCCGCAAAGGATGTTACTATATTGTTGCTGTTTACTACATAGTCTACACTGTCTATGTTGGCATGATAATGAACAGGAGTGGGGTCAGTACTATACCTTGTGATACTGAACTGCGTACTTCTGATTCTGATGATATACCCTGAATTTTGACGACCTGTAGACATTCTCTGAGGAAGTTGTAGATCCATTTTCCCACTTTGCCTGTTATTCCCATATGTTTCATTTTATGTGCTATTATACCATGATCGCATTTGTCAAAAGCTTTAGCAAAACCCGTGTATATGACATCGTAGTTTTCAGTGCCTTCAAGTGCATCTAGGCTATTGTTATAGTGCTCTATAACAGGCGTCGGCAACCCCTGGCACGCGTGCCAAACTTGGCACGCGAAAGATTTAAATTTTTAAAATAATTTTAAGATTAAAAAAAGAGAGGAAAAATACTACTCAAGACCATAAAATTATTTTTTTTTAAAAATGGAATTGGCACGCAACACCAAAAAGGTTGCCGACGCCTGCTCTATAAGTTATGGTAGGCATGATCTTCCTGATCGGAATCCGTGCTGATTTTCGTTGAATCTTTCCAATGTCTCAAGAAGTCATAGATTTTTTCTCTGACTATTTATTCAAATATTATACCACTTTAAAGTAATTCATAACTTTAGCATTTTCGTGTTTGCAACAAATTATTTGCAGAAATCAAAATATGGGTTGTAAGTGTCATTTCAGAACCAGTCGTTCATTAAATATTAAGTCATTCATTTAGGTAAGATCGAATTTAGGATTATACTAGACATATTGATTGGTATGACGAAACTGATGTTCGAGTTTTAATGTCTTTATACAGGGTTATTACAAAAGAAATAGACAGTTTCAAATATTTATTAAACCAAAACTATTTATGATATTGACATTTACTATGCACAGTTTTATAGAGAAAGTCTTGGAATATTTTATAGCAACTTACAGATGTTCGATGTGTGCACCCCTAGTCACACGGCATATATGAGCGCGGTAGTCGATTTCTTGCCAAATACGCGTTAGCATATCTTCATTAACACTAGCAACAGCTCTTGTGATACGTTGTTTCAGATCATCTAAATTAACAGGAAGGGGAGGGACGAACACCTTGTCTTTGACATATCCCCATAAGAAAAAGTCGCAAGCTGTTAGATCTGGACTTCGTGGTGGCCAACGTATGAGTGACATGTTGTCGGCTGTTGCGCGGCCAATCCAGCGCTTTGGAAGATTTGCATCGAGGTAATGTCGAACTTGCCGGTGCCAGTGGGGCGGGGCTCCATCCTGTTGAAAAATGAAGTTGTCACTGTCTTCGTGCAGTTGAGGCATCAGCCAATTCATTAGCATGTCGAGATGTCGCACATGCTCCACTGTTGCTCTAGGATTTTCAGTACCCCATATGCGAACGTTCTGTTTGTTTACCTTCCCACTGATGTGGAAAGTCGACTCGTCGCTGAAAATTAGACGCTCCATAAACCCATCTTCATCTTCACATCGCTCCTGCATTTCTGTACAGAAATCACGGCGTGTTTTTGTCCTGGTCTCTTAGACTTTGCAATATCTGCAGCTTGTAAGGAATCATTTTCAACCGTTTCCGCAAAACTTTCCAAACAGTCGGTTGCTTACGTACGACGTGGCTAAAACTTCAAGAGTTTCTCTACAAAACTGTGCATAGTAAATGTCAATATCATAAATAGTTTTGGTTTAATAAATATTTGAAACTGTCTATTTCTTTTGTAATAACCCTGTATATTGGGTGTTCATAAAGACACGTGAGTGAATACGCATGTACACTTCACCATATTCACTTGCGTGACTTTATGAACACCCTGTATTTCGTATCCCAATAACGTTATTACGTATCCCATTCGTCTCATAGGATAAAGAATATTTCGAAGGACCCGTACAAAATTTTAGGATGGTGTATCAGTAGGCTCATCCCATAAAGTTTTATAGGTATCGGCTTCATGAGGCTGTGTTAAGTTTTTGCATGCGATAATATTATTAATAGCTTAACTATTGTTAATTATGGAGCAAGCTGCACAACAGTTGTGAGTATAAATAAAATTAACCCTTAAACGCCGGTCGGCATGTATTGATGTTTTAGGTTTTTCCACAAACGACGGTCAACATCTATGCTTTACCTTTCCCGCCTTTGTTTGAGGTTTAAAATGACTCATAAAATCACTACAAAATTATTCTTGAATTTTTTTTTTTTTTTTTTTTTTTTTATCGATCACATCCATACCAAGTGTTAAAGGGTTAAAAAGTGATTTAGGCCTAATTAGGCTTTTTGAAAAGCCTATTTTCCCAACTTTAAGAGCTAATTATAGAGTAAGTTTGGTAGCCTAGACTTAAAAACACTACAAATAAACATGTAAAAGACAAGCTTAGCAAGGGCCTGCGACATAGTCTACTTTTTTTGCCTAATTATTAAATAAGATAGTCAAATGTTCAGAGCTTCCATGTATCGTTCTGTTTGTTTACTGTAATATCAGCTGACGAAAGTTTAGTCGAAACTTAGCAAAAGCATTCTTTTCGTCAAGGCTCAGAAGTCTTGGCTTTTTCTAAAGTTTAGAGCAGTGGTTCCCAACCTTTTTTTGCTGCGACCCTAAATTGGCCACCAACAGGACCTCCCGACCCTCAGGCTTATGGTAAAATTTAAATATGTATAGAAATATAAATTTAATTAAGAAATAGTGTATATAGTGACCCCCGCGACCCTGATTTGGGTCGTGAACAACTGGTTTAGAATTTCGTGCGCTGAATAGAAAACACTGCTTTCGTCCGAATTTTTCATTCTGATGAAGGTCAAGCTTGATGTAAGCTTAACATTACAATTTACAAAGTCCTCTCCGGGACTCTTTCTCACGACCTCCCGATCACCAGCCTAGCCTAGCCACCTAGGGTACCCATTTATCTACCAACCTATCTTTATGGAAGGATGAACAGCTGAATAAGCTGCACGCCGCCTGCTTTCACCAGGAATTGAACCCGGGGCCAGTGGATTTGTAGTCAACTGTGCTATCCACTACAGTCTACACCACCGAGGCGCATGGGTAAAATTATATAATATTTCACAATCACATTATAACGTGCAGACAAATAATATTAGTTTAAGAGCTCCCGGTAACTCGATGGTTTCGGTGTCGAACTGGGCGGTGAGGCTCTAGGTTCACTCCCAGTTGCTGGTTCTTGGGTTGGGTTGGGGCGGCCACTCGCCGCTATCAATGCTTGGGCTCAGCCGCTCAGGTGACCCTTGGGGGCACTCTCATCCCAACCAGTGGGGAAATGAGTTTCCAGGGTGCTAAATTTCTTAATTAATTGAAGCATAAACTTGTACAACGTTAAGTCTGACCATAACTGGCTTCTATAATTTATTGAGCATTTACTATATAGACTTCAAACAAGTCACTAAATTAATGTAACTTCAAACTTATTCAGCCAATGATACTGATAGTAAAAAAATGTTGACTATTGTGGTCTTTTTTCCGACTTCAATATCCTCTTGACTTTGCAAGAAAATTTACTGGTGTGGACCAGCTAAAATTTTTTGGTATTTTACATGTATCAACGGAATTACACGATTTAGTCAAATTTATTTCTTACTGCTGTTAAGTTGAAGAAAGAGTTTGTGAATATGATGTTGACAACCTTTAAAAAACCGAGTTGCGTGAAATAGTTAACCTTCATATTTTTAAGTTTTCTGTGTAAAGTATTCAGTTTTCATCATATCGTTTTTACCCATAAGTTTTTGTCTTGTACCATAAACCTAGTACTAGTTTCCCCAGTGAAAAAGTTCACCAAATGAAATACTTTGTGCCTAACTTTGACAGACAGAGTTCGGTAAGTTAGATTAGGTTTGGTTAAAAAAAAAAAAAAATTGTCGTCAATATTTTCAGGATTCGATCGTTTTTCAATTCAAAGACTTGGCCCTAGTTCTTGCGATTTCCCATAATTGTTACATTTTTATTAGAATTAACTATTATGTCAACGTTGAATGAACTGACAGTCAGTAAACGTAAATAGTGTGTGGTCCTGGATTATTCGTAAGACACTGTTTTTTTTTTTTTAACATTACCCAGTCTTGTTTATCAGCATGAAATCAATTGTAATTGTAACTTTGGTCAGTTTAACTGTTCATTATACAGGATCCACGGTACTGTACTTAAGTAGACTGTAAACTAATAGCTCCCTTAAATAACAATTTATTTGACTAGTCTTTCGTTCGTTGAAAGTTCTTGAAGGTGCTATATTGTGTTTCTCTTTGCTTTCAGAAGGTGCTGGGTTCTGCTATTATACATAAAATAACATCGGATATGACTCGACTAATATTACACTCATTCTTCTTCGTCTTTGCTTCATCTAAGCCCTAATAATTTTGACTGCATAAAGTTTGTATGCTAAATTTACTAACCATTTAGAAACTATAGTACACAATGAAAATATAGCTTTAATTAGTCTGGGTTTCTCTAGTCAAATGTGGTTGCATGACTTCGCATGAATAATCTGTTAACTTTCTGTGAAAACATTCCATATTTGTCGTTACCGTAATGATATTAACTTTTATATGTTAAAACGTTAAACAAGGGCAATATTTAAGGAAGTAGTTAAAAATAATATAAAAATGGGCGAGTTTACTATTCAGTGTACAATGTGCGATGGGTCTTTTGGGTCAGAAGTCGAATACAATGAACACGGATGCACGGACGAAGATATAAAATTTCCCGTCAAGATAAAACTCGAGCCGCTGGACGATGATGATGAAATGGAGAGAGCTTTGCTTAATCTTGCGTCGAGTGAATTAGATATCGATGATACGAAACATATCAAATGCGAACCCATGGAAATTATAGAGGCTAAAGAAGAGATTGATGATAACAGTTCACCCAAAGTTTGCGATATGGTGGATCCACTTAGTCTACAAACTGAATTTGACGAAAACGTTGGTGTGGATACGGAGCATCAGGTACAAGACCGAATATTAAATGAAACGGAGACCTTTACCGAGAGGTACACTCCCGAGATTGGCCAAGAAGATATTATAACAGGAGAAAATTTTGGAAGAAGATCACTCGCTTCCACTCTTAAGAATTATACCTGTAACTGTAAAATATGCAGTGCAGTGTTTTATAAGAAAGAAGAGTTCACAAAGCACTTTCGTGAGGAACATAAAACTTACAGACCTTATGAATGTGGTATTTGCGGTAAAAAATTTCTGCACAAGCATTATGTCAATCTTCATATGAGAGTTCATACCGGAGAAAAACCTTATGTTTGTAAACTTTGCCCTAGGTCTTACTCTCACAAAACTAGCTTCACCATTCATATGAGAATTCACAATGGAGATAGACCTTATGCCTGTGGAGTATGTGGAAAGAAGTGCTACGATAAGTCGGGACTGACGAGTCACATGAGGTCTCACACCAAAGAAACACCTTATCAGTGTGAAGTTTGCGGTCGAAGATTTACTCATTCGAAAAGTCTTTTAGTTCACCGTAGAAACCATACTGGGGAAAAACCTTACGTATGTAGTTATTGCGGGAAAGCGTTTAGACATTGGCATAAACATAAAATACACGTCAGACTCCACACTGGAGAAAGACCTTACAAATGTAAAGTCTGCGGTAAAGGTTTTCCCAGAAATGATGAGGTTTCTAGACATATGCGAAGTCACCAAGGGATCAAAAGTTTCAAATGCTCAATTTGTGGGGTTTACTGCGCGACGCAGGCGAGTATAACGGGTCATATAAACCTTCATCATTCCAACTTAAAAACTAATGAAATGGAACCGCCACCTGAGAAAACATTGGTTAAGAATAGTACCTCCGGCATTTTGGGAACAAAAGCTCCAGAACCACGATCAATGTATCGTATTACTACTAAAATCGCCGGAATTATGTCATCTCCGTCAACTTCTAAATCAACAAGTGACGAAGAGAAAAAGCTTACGAACACTCAACCGAAACCTCTTTCCACCCGCATCATAGAAGTTACTTCCAAAGATACCCCAATTTCCATCCCTAGGAAATCATTATCAAAGAAAATCAACTGTATCTTACCAAAACCTAAAACTTCATTGGATTCTAATGACAATAAAACTATGAATTATCAAGAATTTTTAAAGTGGCAGGAGAGAATGTTAGCCAACCAAGGTCTTATTGTGAAGGGATACTCAACTACCAGTAGTGGAAATAGTACCTCAGATTGTAAAAAGGAAAGTGCCACTTCAAACAGTACAAATTCCTCCTTAAAAATGATTGCTGCTGCACCAGTAAAAAAAGAGCCTTCGAAGACCATAACTAAAACCAACAGAACTCCGCAGGGTACTACTACTGTTTTGCCGTCAACACCAGCACCAGCCGTAAATAAACCGCAGTACCTGTTGCTTTCTCAAGGTGGGGAGGGCAATGTGACCAAAATTCTGTTGCCAATAAGCATGGTTGAGCCCAACTCTGCACCGAAAACGAATGTTTCCACGGCAATAGGCTTACCTGCTTCAATCACTACTAACCCTGCTCCTACAGGACCCCAAGCTAATAGACCCTTCTTTTTAGTACCACAGAACATGCCTTCTCAGCCTCTGCTACTAGTCTCTAACGGAGGGCAAAGAATGCTGCTTATGCCTTCACATACCGGCACTCGACCCGTTGTGCAAGCTACCCCGGCAACGAAAACTGATAGAATTGTCGTGAAAGAAGAACCGAATGACGGTGATAATTCTCCCCCAGCAGTAACAATAAAAGCAGAAAAGTCGAGCCCTCCACAGTCTCCAGAAACTTTTGATATTCCCCTCGCAAGAGTAAAAGAGGAACCTAATGATGATGAGCAAATCTAGTCATTACCTGAATTTTATTTATTTATTTTTTTAAGTTACCTTCAATCTATTGTTAAGGTTAAGCCCTGTAGATATTTATCTTATACTAGTAACTCAAAGTTTAATTACGATAATTGTCAAGGCATTTAAAATGTAATGTACGAGGAGCGTTCAATAAATAAGGTAACTAGGCTTATATCGGGGTTCCGTTACCTTGTTACGTCATTTAATGAACACCCTTCGTGCTTTATGTACAATAATGCATAAGGTACAATGAGAGAAATTGATAATTTTATAAATGGCTCAGGACTACATTAAAAAAAAAAAAGGTTCTTTGGGTAGGTTAAACTTAAAAGTTCAAAGTTAACATAAGTTATACTGTAATGATTTGGGTATCTATAAAAATATTGCTCATTTAGCGAATAGATTAACTAACTAAATGATGCTGTGTGTCAATGAATATTGACCAAGTTTTATTTCTAGTCTTTTGTGCCATTTCACATTGAATTTTAAAATATTTTGCACGCGATTTATGTGATTAGTTTTTAAGTGCGTTCATTTGTAACCTTTTTACGTAACATTACCACTGGTTACTCTAGGCTAATAGCTTTAAAAGTAAGTACCATTTATAAGTTATAAACATTCCCTAGCTTAAACATAATATTAGTAATTTTTGTAGAATTTGTTTTAACATTTCAGTTAGAGAAATGTTCTGGGATGACAGGTGCAGAAACCATATAATTTCATATGATCCGAACTAAGATAATTGCCATACCTGATTTGTTTTTCATTTTTAACATTGGATTTTTGTCATAATATTTTAAATGGTTTGTACTTATTTCGTTTTTTTTTTTTTTTTGTTATATATAACGAAATTGTAAAGTGTTAGTAACTCCACTGTATCGAATACAAACCATTAAAGTTTAAAAGCAGATATTAACAAAATAATAATCCTAAAGGAATAGGCCCTAACTGGAATTCTATGGAGGGAGCGTTTACAAAAATCAGAGACTTAAGTTTAATTGTAAATAGGAGTATTTTAGTCTCGTAGAATATTTACATTTTATTAGATTTTTTAAAGGGCCTCATGTTTTTAGTGATTATATTAAGAATGATTTTTTGTTTTTATTTTTCTATTGTGATTTTATTTTTGTGGTTGTGACGTTTTAAGGGTAGCTATTTTAGACTTTTTTGATTTTGATTTTCTATTTTAATTTTATAACTGTTTTAATTTTATTTATTGATACTGTTAATATATTCCAGTGTTTAATGAATCCTGTACTTAATATTTATATTGTACTTAATATTGATATGTAAAAAAATACAATGTACGAACCTGTAGACAATTATTAACCTCATGACTAGAGTCTTTTGTATAGAAATTATCGTACTGGTTTGGGTTCCTGATTTCATTGAAGAAATTTGTATCGCACTTTCATAACCTTTAAACGGACTGAACAGTACAGCTGTGTTGAATAAAATTGAACCAATGATCGTGGTTGCGCAAATGGGAAACTAAACAAAATACTTTATCCTCTTATGAACACCCATTGAACGTTCAGTATACAGTACAATTCTCGCAAAAATGTACCAGTATCTGCAAACGAATGAAAATACATACCACTCGATACTGCAGTTCACCAAAATCTCTATCTCAAAATAATAATCACTGACATCGCAACACCTTAAGAAAAACTTTAAAAGATCACTCAAAACTTCGAACTGATTTCAAATTTGGTTGTACGAAAAAGTCAGTGGGCAAATGCAACTTTTTAAATTTGGTGTGTCAAGTTCAACCGCTTTTAAAAATAATTGGCTTAGAGATAGTAGCAATAAAATACTGTATAACAAACATCCCGTTTTATTCGGCAAGGAAAAAACTTTCGGAGGACTCCTACCTCTGAATGCTCAAGCTCGGTTGACTGAGTTAATGTCCACTACCTCCGTGTGGAAAACGAGGGTTTCGGATGTAACCTGGTACTTTGATAACGATTTAACATTTCACTCGAATGTAAATTAGCATTCAAAATAAAAAAAAAAAAGTTACACGTATTTGTAGAAATAAAGCTATTTTTCAAACAATCATTGGTTACGGTAGTTTTTTACTTTTAAAATGAAACCACACATTCATAGCAAGAAAACTAGTTTTACTCTAAATATGGTGTAACAGTGGTGCTTATACTTCGCAAAACTGTACCCAAGCATAGTTTTTAATAACCTACAAAGAAGACTACTGACGAATACCAAGTTGGTCGAACAAAGGAATATTGCCCAAGTAGAAGAGGAATAGGGTAAAGGATTCCCTATCTTCCATTGCTCATGGCCGGCAACATCTTATTCAGTATCCACAATACCTCATGCAGAGGCATATATTCCCTACACGATAAAAAAGCCAGACAGACAGACTAATAAAAACAAGACTATTGTAATAACGAATGAAATTCCTGAATAAAATTAAAGTCATAAGTTATAAAATGCGGTAATGAAAAATTGTAACAAGTTATATATTCCCAACAGGTAACCAAAAATATTAAGTAATCCTAATCTGAGCACGTTATAAAGAAAAAGCTCGTAGATTTACTAAAGATGTCAGTCCATCTGGTATCGGTGGCCGAAGAAGGTGAGTTTAGAGTGAGCTCAGTTCTGAATAAAAACTCGAAGGAATATGGAAAACAGTTCTTAACAGATGGGTCAGATGAAACATGCTGGAGTAGCGACCAAGGATGCCCACAGTGGGTGGCTGTGAAATGGGAGTCCCCAATCAAGATATGTAAACTTCAAGTTAAGTTTCAGGTGGGTTCTTTTTTTTTTACCCAAAATTATTTAAAAATTCATGTATTCGACAATTTGATTTCATTAGTTCTCTTCATACTATATATCTTTTAATTCTTAAAGTGAACCTTCAAAGCTTCTTTTCTACAAAGTAAAAATCAAATAAATTACGCTTCTTCACAGTTAATTCATACAAAACTTTTATAAAAACAAGTTTAGATATCAAACTCTCGCAATACAAAGATACACAGACCTAAAACAAAATACTCTACGCCTTTCAAATAGGGCGGTTTTTGTGGAAGTCGCGACACACTTATAGAAGGATGGACAGAAGACGGAAAGAGCTGGGAAGTGCTCGAACCCTGGCCACTGGAAGACGTTGGGCACGAACAAACATTAACGTTAAAAGAATCGAAACTCCTAACCAGACTGCGTATTCTGTTCCCTACTTCGACAGATTTCTTTGGCAGAGTTATTCTCTACAGACTCGATATTTGGGGCGAAAAAAATTAATTATAAACGATATTTATTTATTTAATTCGTCAGAATACAACTTTTTGTATGAAAAAGTCAATAAAATCTTAAAAATGCTAATGAAATAATATAATTTTCAAGTTAGGCCCTCATTATTAGACATTTTTTCCAGGGCTGTGGAGTCGGAGTCGGAAGCAATTTTGGTGGTGCTGGAGTCGGAGTCGGTAAAAATGTACCGACTCCGACCTCAATATAAATTTTAATAAAATATGTTTTTGTGTGTGATATCACTGGCAGCTATGGTGGTTAAACCACTTAAATAATAAACACAATGTTTTCCATTTCAGACACTAATGCCATTAATTCATTTTTTCTTTTCAGATAATATTTTTTATTTTTAATGCTTATTTAATTTCGAGTTCTTTCTAAATTTCATAAGTTTTTAACTTTCAAGTCTAAAACCCCTTTCACAATGGCAAAGACACTTCCAACAAAGTCTGCAGTTTTTTAATATTTTACAATAACCACAGATGGGAAACATTTCGTGTGTCAGTGTATGATAGATGATGATGATGATGATGAAAAATTATGTGAAGCAAAAATCAGTGGTTTTACTGGCTCTGATAAAAATGCACCAACCAGAGCATCAAATTTGAAGAGACATTTGCAGTGTTTCCATCCCAAAATTTTAGAAGTTGTCATTGAGAAAGATAGTAATAAAAACCTTCCAACTACTTCAAAGTTAACAAAAGATCAGAAATCTACTGAACGACAAGCACCACTTACAAGATTCTTTACTACAGACAAAGTTACCGTAACAATGACCACAGATGATGATGCTTCACGTGGTGGTGATGAAATGCCTCTTGTGTAATTATCATCATAGCAGATTTAGAATTAATATACCTTCGGAGTCGGATAGACAAAAAATTGAGGAGTCGGAGTCGGAGTCGGTTTTTTATGTGCCGACTCCACAGCCCTGATTTTTCTTTCACCCTTTTGAGGAATGCCAATCAATGCCAACTTAAATGAGTACTACTAAGTTTTACATAACAAAAGCGTATTAAAGAACAGTTCCAACATTAACTCTTAAAGGTTCAGTGAACAAAAACAACCTTCAAATAAGTGACATCATTTAAATTGGGCAACAAGAAACTGATGCCATTGAAATTGGGCGCAGGAAACTCTCATCACTACGATGATGCCCAGAATCATCACAAATCTGAACACGCGGCACTACATTTTGGGATACAGGTATACTTTTTAACATTCAGATCCCTATATTCTCAAATGGAGAGGGAGTTAACGTGATACCCGTGAACGTCCGAGCAGTCGCGGAATGAATGCCCGACCCAACATCAACCATGGCGGTTAGGTAGGAATGGAGCACGTGCCTTCGCAGCCTAAATCCAACCTGTAGCCAACCGATCACGGAAGGTCAGAATTATGAATTTTGAGAACGGTCGAGTGAAAGATATATATAATGTCATTTCAACTCGGATTTGAAGGTTTAACTTGCCTGACGTTCATATTAATTCGAACAGTTTTGATATAATTAAGGACAGCTTCAAACTCTTCATAATTTGAATCAAATACAGAACAAAATCTAGTAGTTATATTATCTGAATATTTAAGTCTATTTCTATCACAGAATTCAACCGCCGCCTTCATTCTTTTAATATCTGATAAACTACCGTCCTCCGAAAACAAGATCGAGAGAACTTGCGAAGATAAACTTTTATCCCTATTCTCATGTTTAGTTTCACGACGTTTTGGTCTTATTAGGGCACGAAACGTATCGATAAATTCATATAGTTGTTTGTGGACTTCAAACTCGGGTGCAACGTCCCCGTCACTCAAAATTCTTGGCACTGCATGATAACACAATCTTGAATATCCTGACATGATCATGACGTCTCCGTGATGCAAGAATAAGGGAGTTGGGGCAGTGTTCTTCTCTCTGCCACCAATTAAGAAAACACCACTTCGACCGAAACTGAAACAAAATATGCAACTCATACCATGTAAATGTTACTGACCTTAGCATTAATGGTATTACGAAAATTCTTTACTCCTATAATAACTAACTTAAAAAAAAAAAGCCGAAGTTTAACTTATTTTACATAAAACTGAGCTACCATTAAATATTAACAAGGAAGTTTAATTCTTCATGATGTAGGAGTGTGCTCGCCCCAAGGGTCACCTTTAGGCCGAGCAATAACAAGGTAAGTGGTCAACCCAACCCAGAAGCGAACCAGAGCCTCACCGCTCGAGTCTGCTACTGTAACTACTGAACTATCCGGGCACTCGCATATCAGCCTACTTAAGAAATAACTAGCTATTTTATTGTCACATAAGCAATCGTTTCACTTTTCATTCAATTCAACAAAATATAAGAGCTCAAATTTATGTTCCATCACCAATGAGCAATTTTAAGGAGATTTTAGACACCAATCGACCAGTGACGCACTCCTGGGAAGGACGTTAGGCAGGACACAGGGAGTGCTGAAACTCCCGTTTCTGTCACTGTCCTCCTTAGCTGATCTTTTTCAGTGTCTCATCTACCCTATGAGCAGTCCAGCATGCTCTCAAACACACGCTTCTCCCTTTATTCCTCACTCCACATCATCTTTCTATGGAGGGTGTTTTTGCGGGCGTTCGCTCTTGGCCCTTCTTTCCCGCATGAAAAAAATTCTGAAGAGCATTTTAATCCAAACTTAGTCTGTAGAGAACAACATTCATTAACTATGTTCCGAAGTGCACCATCAAGGAAAAAATGTTTCCAGCGGATGAAGCGCAAATCGGGTTTAAAACTACCTGAACGATAGGAGTGGAGCTTCTTTGAAAGGTTCAGAATGATCAGTGTGAGGGCTCAGAGTGGATCCTGAAGGGTAATAATTTACAATAGCCGCTTCCGCCTTGAAATTCGGGGCATGGGCATGGTCAACGGCGTATAAAAATAGTTTACAGAGATCTTCCAAATCATCCGGCATCGGCGACCATTCGGAGTCCGAATACTCCTGCAATAGAATTCAAAATTACAAATAGTCAATGGTAATATTTCTCTTGAATTAAACGAGGCTCTCCGAGGAAGGAGTGGCTAAGTGACAAAAGTAAAAATCGTTAGAAAACGCAATTAAAATTGTACCAAATTTTGAAGATATTTCGTCGAAAGTTTTGTCACTTTCAAATTTGGTACAATTTTAACTGCGTTTTTTTGGCGTTCTTTATTTTTGTCGCTTAGCCACTTCCTAGGAGGGTCTCAAATTATCTTTTCCCTTGGTGTTGGTGGCAACGACTACGAAAAAATCTTAAAAAGTAACACTAAAAATAGAATTATACCCTACGTCCCAGTAATCCTTACGACTGTATTACATAAGTAATTGTATTTCTCTCATAATACACTGCTCACCGATGAGCGAAGTTAAGCGAAGTTGGATATGGCTAGTTCAGATGATGTGGTTCAGACCCGTGGTTCGAATTCCACGTTAAATTATAGGTTGCCTGTCCATATGACCTTTCCTGTAAGGATGTACCACTCATGCCCTTAAATGACTGAATTCATCTCCAGCTTGCAGTTCAAGCTGTGTTCGCTCCAAGAATGGGGCATTCGTCGTTTCTAATGAATGCATATAATACGAAGAACGCATTAAATCTTTCAACCCTTTCGCTGCAGCGTAACTAAATATAGTCTGCCCGAAATATGACGTACGCCACAAGTCATTATAGTGTCGGGTGGACTAAGAATAGGAAATTACTCCTGAAAAGAATGACATCAAACACACTGAACCAATCAGCTGCAATGGAGAGAATATTTCCACTTATACAATGAATATAGTCTTCAGTTCTAAGAATTTCTCCTTGATTGGTGGGACCGATATTTTATTTACCCTCGTCGCCTTTGTACAGACAATACCCATCCTGCTGTAGTATATTTTGTCCCCTTGACAGTGCGTTACTCGCTACTCAAATGTCCCAAACTTGGGAAACACCTACGTCATCAATTCTATGGGTATCGGTGTTTGGACAACACTTGCCTCTCTCCTCGGCACTCAGCATGGATGCCTACTATATACAAATAGTATAAAGTTATTAACATTCTCCATCAAATCACTCGATGAAAAAAGTAAAAAGGCGTTAATAAACTGAGAAAACGGACGATAAAATACGAAAGCTGGACTAAGACCGATCTACATGATGCAACCAGAGCTATTTAACGTCGAACGCGAAATGAAAGCGAGAAAAATAGAGAAGCTAATAGGAATTTCGAAGAGTAGTGGTAGCAACTGGAAACTACCGAGTCTGATGAACGATAATAATATAATACTGATGGATAAATGTGAGCATATATTACCCTTTCTTTGGACGCAATTTTTGGTTGGGACAAGTTATAAATACGTTTGAATCCTAAAACATTTCGTAGTTGTCATTCAAAGAGGGTTAAAAGACACTGAAAGTGTGCTAATTAAGTGTGAATATGTACGTTAGTAAAAGCAGACAAGCTATCCCTCAATTTAGATTACCTTTCTTCCCAAAGAATCACCTATTTCTGTTGTTTAAAAATTATGGAACGACTTAAACATTAAAAAGTATCTTGAATGCATCTCCTTTCAAAAATACGCTGAAAACTTTCAATGATTACCAATAAAATCTTTGTAAAAATGTCAATTACAATTTATGTAATGTATATGTTGCATTAGTGGTTTCATTTCTCATATTTAACTCGTAATTTTTTACTTCGGACTTGGCCTATTTCGTACTATTCAGTCAAATGCGTTAATTTCTATTTTTAGCTGATGATGACAATGATAATAGTATTAATAATATTAACAATAACAGTGTTCATAATGGTTATAATAACGTGCATTATTATTAACCTTTTCACTACGGGCATAGCTTTGAAGCGAATTATATGAATTCGAATTATAATACATATATCCCCCCCATTTTCAACCCCAGAGGGTTGAAAGAGAAGGATATACCCTTGGTTTATAAACTACACCGGGAGTTCAGAAAAGATTAGGAGCTGGTTTATTTACCACACCCGGATCTAAGTGCAAATTGGACGTGTAGTTTATATGCCACACCCGGAGCGAGAGAGTTAATTTTACTCAACATATATAAATAATGAAAAAAATTGTTAATTTATAGTATTCAAACTATGTAATTCAGTTTCAATTACCTGACCTTAAATTTTATCAAATGTACGAACAAAATTAATCCTTTGGAATAAACTTAAGAATAAGGTACAATACAAGTTCACAGTAATGGTAGCCAAACTAAAATCCACATCTGAAGACTTAATCAGATCAGCTGGTTTTGGTACTGGGTAAATATTAGGTTGTTAAGAAATTATGTCGTTTTTGTGAATATCTTTAATTAAGCATTTACAACATACATAATTTGATCCAACCAACCAACCATCCAAACACAAATTTTATGTAACAAGATACTCATTTTGTGTGTGTCTTAGACAAACCTTCATTTTTGTGTTTAAATATGGCCTACGACGAGACATACATTCGGCATATAATGCTGTATGAATTCAAAAAGGGAAACAGCGCTACTGTAGCTACGAAGAATATCGGAGGTTTACGGAAATGTTCTGAATGTTAGCAAATGTCAGCGATGGTTCAGCAAATTCCGTTCCGGAGACTTAAGTCTCAAATTTTGCGCCATACTGAAATTGACATTGAAGCTTTGAAGACGCTCGTGGAGTGACCCTCGGCAACACACCCGTGAATTGGCGGCCAAACTGCACGTCTCTCATGAATCAGTAAGAAAACACCTCGGAAATCTTGGCAGAGAGTTTCAAGAGGTGTTTGGGTGCCTCACAAACTCTCCAACGAAAATCTTCTCCAACGTGTCAACATTGCTTCTTCTCCCCTCGTGCGCCACCACACGCGGACCATTTTTGGAACGAATTGTAACCGGTGATGAAAAATAGATTCTTTACGCCAATATCAAATGCAAAAAACAATGGCCGAGTCGTGGCCAAAAACCAGTTCCCATTCCAAAGCTTGGACTCCATCCACAGAAAGTGATGCTCTGCATTTGGTGGGACATTAAAGGAGTGATTCATTTGAGCTCCTAAATTCACATCAGACAGCGACTTCCAACCTGTAGTCAACAACTGGATTGATTAAATCAATCTTTGTCAGAAGCATCCGTCACTGGTTAACCGAAAAGGTGTTCTCCAACTTCACAATAATGCACGTCCCCATGTGGCATGTTGACTCAACAAAAAATTAGGTACTTAGGATGGGAAGCTCTCCCGCATCCACTATACTCTCCAGATATGGCGCCCACAGATTACCATCTGTTCCGTTCGTTACAACATAATCTGACTGGAAAAGAATATGCAAATGAAGAGGCAGTCAGAGAGGACATCAATTTATTCCTTGCATCAAAACCATCAGAGTCCTTCAAACAGGAAATTAATAATCTGGTCATGAGATGGGAAGCCATCATAGATAATGGAAATTTCATTGATAAAAATTTAACTGCAGCTGTATAAAACTTGTATCTTTTTGTTCTCCCATAAAAACGACAATTTCTTGGCAACCTAAAACCTACCTTTAGCCCTAAATCAAGTGTGACTAAAATCATTACGAATTCATCATTTAGTTTCGGAACACAAACTATGGGTGAAGCCCACTCACTATAATTTACCTTTTTAAAGCACTTTTGATCAACTAATTCATTTAAATGATTTTCAGTTTTACCCTTCAGAGCATAGGGTACTGAACTAGCCTTTATAAAAAATTTAGGAGCTACATTCTTCTATTTTACTTTTTCCACCTATACCTCAACCTCAGAAAATATCGAATTATGTTCCTGTAACACTAACTCATTAACTGAAACTGGATAGCTACTATTTACTTTCCTTAACTTTCTTTTCAATTTCACTCAGTTGTATGTAAAGAATTCTAACCATTTCAAACAAATAATGGAACCTTCGTAATGATTATAGAATATATATTTATTTTTATTCAGAAGTTTTACATCAACTTCACTTCAATGTGCAGGTTTTATATTCTCACCAGTTTTAGTAATTGGTTTTACTTTTTGTTTGGAAAACCACTAAATCCTAGGATTTTCTTGGCCACCTTTTTTGATATGACAGATATGGCAGTTCCTGTATCTAACTCCATTTATTATTCTGTCAAGGTTGTAAGCCAGAGGAAAAGGAAGAAAAGTACGTGACATCATGATGAACAAAGGCGTTTTAACGTTAGTAAATGATTAAATTATAAAGTATATTGTCAGCAGTTATGTTATCTGTGCATTGATATATATATATATATTTTTTTTTTTTTTAAGTTCGGGAAGAACCGATTCGCCTCTATTTAAAAGGGCATATCTCAGCGGAAAAACAAAGAAAAAGTGAGAGGAAAGACAGAGGAAGAAGAAAGGGTGGAGGGGACAGTCGAAGTGGAAAAAGACCAAGGACTACAGGGTCGAGCCCCATCATCCTTGGGTGCTAGGGCCGGGAGGGCGCACGTGAAACCTCCAGGACCCAAGCACGTACAAACGAGCACAAAGAGCACTCAAGAGCACGAGCTTAGAACCCCCTTGCGGGGATATATAATATATATATATATATATATATATATATATATATATATATATATATATATATATATACACACACACACTTATCAAATAAAAATTCGTCAAATCTGAAAAAGCAATGAGCATTTAACAGCAAAAAGGAAATATATTTCTACTCACCTTTGTATCCCAATTATGATGGTATCCCATTGTTGCCCATCTTAACTGACTGATCAGTTCAGAATTTTGATTCCTTAAAACAAAGAAAAGTTTGAAAAAGATAAAATGAGAAACATACAGGCTTATAATCTACTATGGTTTGTTTGCACTTGGTTATACAGGGTGTCCGGGCTTAAATGGCAATAAAATAAAACATTATAAATGTATTTTATTGCCATTTAAGCCCAGACACCCTGTATAACAAACTATTTATAAGAGCATATTTAAATTTCAAGTTATATGTTTTCAACAATTTATGTTGAGTGGTTCAAAAGTTATAACACAGACACAAAAAATATAACAGATGAGCAAATGCAATCCAGTAAGGCTCCTACAGATCTACTTGCTAAGGTATTCTCCACACGATCGCAAAATTTCTAAGCAGCATAAAAAAATACTAATTGGTAAAGCTGTTTTTCCTCTGGATATGTTATTCTTTGCGGTGATAGTCACAAAACTTCAAAAACAAAACCCAGTCATTACTAATTTTTTGTTTAGGATACTGTTTCCTGAAACTGTACCATGCTATACATTACATATT
This sequence comes from Bathynomus jamesi, assembly GCA_023014485.1. NCBI lineage: Eukaryota > Metazoa > Arthropoda > Malacostraca > Isopoda > Cirolanidae > Bathynomus > Bathynomus jamesi. Next base: position 50,123 of record JAJOZX010009840.1, on the reverse strand, counting down.
TTTAGTTTATTTTTCCTGAAAAAATAAAGATAAAGGTCTTAAAACTCTTGAAAGCTTAAACCAACCTTGATAAAGGGCATTTGACTTTCTGCCACCAACTCGTATCTTTAGAGCATAATCCAAGGTTTGAGAGATTAGTTTTATAGGGGTGACCACTGAATTGTTGAAGGCATCTTTTAATCCAAAACAATGTTCCATATTCAGTAAAGGCATTACAGATGATCATCAAACCTATTGAAAGGAAAGAAGGAATGAGAACATTTAAAATTCTGAGTATGGAATAATATTTAGGCAAACACAATTGTGAAAAAACTATATAGGGCTATGGGTTGACTGCCTGATACCCTCATCCATTGGAAATTTCCAGCAGATTTCAGTGGAGAGTTAATGACAAAAGCCCTACTTTTTTTGTTTGAGAGTTATGTATGTGTAGGTCTTCAAAGGACCTCTATGTTTATTTGCCTTCGGTATTTGCGCTGCTTAATGGTAAAGAAAGAAATTGCCTTACTTTATTATTTCATTGGGCCTCGCTTTTGTTTCGATGTAGGGCCGCGTTACGATGGAGTTACACAACGAGTTGCTTTGATGTAACTAATATAGGCAGTCACTGTATTTAAATACCTGAAGGAATAGGCCTATCCTTTTTATAGTTATTAGGTTTTATATTAAGAGGATTTCACTCAGAACTTATAGGAAGACAAAGGACATCTTCCTTGCTTAAAGCATCACTGTAACATAAGCAAGCTCTGAGTGAGCCACTCATATAATCATTGTCTTCGTATTTTGTTATTTGCTGAATTTGTAAAGTTCATTGACTCTTCTCTCAAAGTAATTTTCATGAGTGAGCAATGGAGAATTTTGAATATGAAACAATAAATTTGGTTTTCTTGTTGTCAAGCAGGCCTGATACCTACATATGGGTTCTAACCATTCTATGTATGTATGGCAATTATTTTCATTCCCAATAGGCTTTGTCGTCAATTCTGAGGCAATTTTGTAGATATTTAATTCAATTAATTAATAATTTATATTTAATTATGAAATAAAGGTATCACATACGATACCATATTGTAAACATTTTAGTTTTTTAACAATAGTGTTATTAGCTTCAGCCCTAATTATGGAAAACATTTCTTCCAATTATAGGTACTGTACTGAATACATTCAATAAGCCATGGCTTAGTTAGCCTAATGTTCAATTCCCTGAAATTCAAATTTAGTACTTTGTAGAATTAAATGTTAACTACTTTCACAATACCTCAATTTGTTCTCACTCAGCTTTAAGTTCACAGTACCTTTTTCATTCAGTGTATTGAAATTTTCACCAAATTTGGGCAAGTTTTTAACATCCTGACAATAATAATGAATAGCACCCTTAAAGGTTCTTGGCTTAAGCCAATTCAGGGATAAGTGTATGGTATAGTGGCCAGAGTAACCTAACAGTCTAAACTTCCAAACAAATGGCTGGCCAGAAAATTTGAACTTTAATAAAGGCTGCTACTATTTTGAATTTTCAAATTAGATAAAAAAAATTGAGAACAGGTTCTGCATTACTGAATTCATTTAATGCAAAATCCAAAATGGCGCCTGCATAACACTCATGTATGGCTAGCTTACTTTTGACCATCCCCATAAAAGAAAGCTTAAAATTAGAACAACAACAATAGGGTGGCAATAGCCAATAGGGGTAAAAATCCAAGTTGCCTGGAGGAGCGAGTGCGGTGGCGCGTTTGGTGCAGTTCCTGAAGAAAATCACTCAGGCAAATTTTTAGGACTTTTGATAAACATTAGGGGGTGGTACAAGAGTAACGAAGTTTCCACCATTGTCACTTACTAATTCTCTATTTTGTATACTTTGCAGGTAGATGAAAAATGGCGACTACTCTAAGAAAGAATGATGTTTTATGGCTACTGGAGACTTCTCCCAACTCATATGCCCTTACAGGAGCCAAATTGCCGTCCAAGCAGCAGGTCCTGGAACGATTCTTGTTCTTTCACCTGTCCAAGTCTCGCCCTGTCAGAGAAAGTAGCCGACTGGTGATGACAGAGGTTGAACAGATGTGGAAGAATGCAAGTCTTCCGACTCAAGCTACGACCAGGCACAAGACAAGCTGGAGAACCTCCATTCTGAGTGGAGAAGCTTAAAGAAATTACGAGCGAGGCGTACCAAAACCCAGATGGACAAGGTCTTTCTAGAAGGTCTGAAAGGCCTGTTCGATTGCGCTCATGATGTGCTCAAAATCATCAAAAATAAAGAAGACAAGCAGTTTCTTCTTGCGCAGCGTGAGCCTGGTCATCGAGGAACTATAGGACTTGTTGATCAGAAGTATATTAGACAAGAGGAGAACAAAATGACGCGGCAGCGTGAGCAAGAGAAAGGAAACGAAGGAACCTGAATGAACTCCAGAAGATGGACAGGTCCGTGGTTTTGGAGTCGAGCAGCAGTTCTACAAACGAGGATACTGACAAGGAAGATGAGGTGAATGTCGGAGCAATAGGAGGCGCGTCATCTGCCACTCCCAAGAGGAAAAGATCAAGAGGGTTAAATCAGATTGTTACTCAAGAACTGGCGCAAGCGTTGGACCGCACAAAGATATCCAATCACCGGGCAGTCCATGTTGTGGCCAATACCTTAGCAGCTGCTGGACAAAGTATGGAGCACTACGCATTGAATCGAGACAATCCGATTAGCTCGAATGAAATTCTGCCAAGACATCGCGGACAAGCTGAGAAGGTCCTTTTCCCCCACGGTACCATTAACAGTTCATTGGGATGGCAAGCTCCTTCCAGACCTTACAAACAAAGAGAAGGTCGATCGCCTTCCAGTCCTGGTTTCAGGAGAAGGTGTGATGAAGCTGTTGGGGGTACCAAAACTGCCATCATCAACAGGTCTGGTGCAGGCAACAGCAGTGCATGACATGCTGGAAGACTGGCAGTTATCTCCCGGGATCGTAGCCATGTCTTTTGACACGACATCATGTAACACCGGTCACTTGAACGCGCTTGTCAATTCCTCGAGCAGAAGCTCGGGAAGAAACTTCTCAATCTTGCTTGTCGTCACCACATCGCGGAAATAGTTCTCAAAAAAGTTTTCGAAGCCTTAGTAGCATGCTCTTCGGGACCAAAGATCAAGCTCTTTCAAAGATTGGCGGAGGTGTGGCCAAAGATTGTAAAGGATTTGTTTCTTTCTGCTGAGGGAAACCGTGAGGTGGCAGATCGGATGCACGCATTCAAGGAGAAAGTTGCAGAGTTTGTGCACGAACAGTTGAGATCTCAGCAGCCTGCGATGATTACCGTGAATTCCTGGAACTCGTACTGCTATTTCTCGGAATAAATCTACCACAGGGAAATCATATTCAAACTCCGGGTGCCCTCCACAGGGCACGGTGGATGGCAAAATGCATCTATGCATTTAAGATCTTCTTGTACCGTCACCAGTTGCGGAACTTGGGGAAACTCACGGACCAGGAGCTCCAGGGTGTTACTGACTTCTGCCTCTTTGTTGTAGAGATTTACGTTAAAGTTTGGTTCAATGCCCCGGTAGCCAGATATGCTCCGCAGTTGGACTTGGAGCTGATACAAAAGCTGGTGCAGTACAGACAAGTTAACCGACGCGTGGCAGAGGCCGCTTTGAAAGGGATCACTAGCCATCTTTGGTACTTAAGTGAAAAGTTGGTCGCTTTGGCCTTTTTTGATGAATATCTCAGCAGCACGTGAAAAGAGGCATGGTTGAGGCGCTCAAAAATGAAGAAAGGAAGAGTCCTTCGCCTCGTGTGACAATTGATGTGGGAGATGCTGAACATCTTTCTTTGGCAGCCTTTGTCACAAAGAACACATTGGCCTTCTTCCACCTGCTCCAGCTTCCCACATCCTTCCTCTCCAAGGATCCGAGCAGTGGGAAGATGAAGATTTTCAGCAAGCGAAACAGCGCCTCTGCCATCAGTGTTGTCAATGATCCCGCAGAAAGAGGAGTTGCCCTAATGAAAGATTTTAACGCTGTGCTGACCACACAGGAGGATCAACAGCAATACGTTCTTCAGGTTGTGGAGCAGCACCGGAAGATGTTCCCTGATGCCAATAAATCCACGTTCATTCAAGCCAGAAAAATTAGCGTAATTGTAATCTATCAGATCACTACAAGCTATTGCAGTCCTATTTGAGGTTGTTTGAGTCTTATCAGAATCGTTCTTTTCAGTTTTTTGTTTTGTATAACTTTGAAGCTCACTCGAACACTCGTTTCCAATAGCCTAGAGCAGTGTTTCCCAACCGGGGGCCATAGCACATTTGAAGGGGGCCACAGGAAAATGTTATTTTGTAAAATAGAGTTAATCTGCATATTACCTACTGAAAATAATGCTTATGGGGGCCACAGGAAAAAATAAGGTTCCTAAGGGGGCCATAAGCCAAAACCGGTTGGGAACCACTGGCCTAGAGCACAAAGTTCTTTGTGTCTTGTACCACCACTTAAAATAAGATTAGGAACTTGAAATTTGGCAGAATTTGTTTTTTCAATAAACCGAATAAAATGAGCACCCGCACATTTTAAATTTTGCGACTTCATTTTTTATTGCCACCCTAAACAACAACTTGCAAAAAACTCGATACAGTATGCCTAATTTTCAAAATATTTTATTATACAATACATAACCTTTAAGATCAGGGGAAAACTAAAATGGTCCCATGAAAATTAAACACAAGGTACTTTTCCTCTTGTAAATTGCTTATGATGATAGCAATAATAATGTTCATGTAGTTCCTGGCTTTAGATGGCAGTAAAAGGTTTTCTTTCTTCTCTTTTTTAACCAAAAAACCTCCGTGCAGCGGGCTGTCTACGGTTGGCCAGACTGGCAGTCGACGGCCTGTTGCGTGGCACGGTCAGAGTGCCGATCGGCTCCCGGGGCCGGACCTATTCTCAGCGTGCTATTTTTTCAATTACAGGGAACAATTGCGTGCTCCCCGAACTACTCTTACTCTCTGGCGACATTAAGACTAATCCAGGCCCCACTACAACTTACATGTCACCATACACAAAGACATAGACACAATAGCACCATGAGACACATACAGAAGTATAATATTAACATATTACAGTACAACGTAGATGGCCTCTCAAACAAAATCATGCAGCTTAGGGAATTCGTACACAAACAAAACATTCACATAGCACTTATACAAGAAACAAAACTAAAACGCACACACAAAACACCCACCATCCCTGACTTCATGGCGATCCGTCAAGATCGTACTGGGGGTAACGGGGGTGGACTCATCACTTACATACGTAAAAGCATTAGCTACACTGATGCTACCCAAAACATTACAAACACAATCCAAGCAGATAACACAATAGAAATACAGGCAGTTAACATTAAAACACGCGCAAAACACAACACCACACTAATCAACATTTACATCCCACCAGATAGTTCACCTCAGGTGCCAGCCAATTACAATCCACAGTTACACAATCTTGCCTCTCTCACTAATGTCATCTTAGGAGGAGACTTCAACGCCAAAGACACTAGTTGGTACCTGCACAACCAAAACAATACCAGAGGCGCCAACATAGCCACACAACTAAACAGCCTCTTCATTCTTAACAATACAGAAGAACATACACACATACCACATCAAGCAGGATACTCAAACTCCTCCCCAGACATAACGTTCTGTTCCCCCTCACTAGCAACACATACACAATGGAGAACAGAAAAACAACTGTCATCAGACCACCTGCCCATCATCATTACAACACATTCTACACTCTGCCCCAACAGCCTTAGGCACACTTACAGAAATTACAAGAAAGCTGATTGGGAACAGTTCAAAATACAGACTGAGGAACAATTTACCACATTAAACAGCACACCCATCATAAACATCGATACAACACTCAAGACATTTAATCAGATTATCAATAATGCAAACAAATACATACTCAAGGGCAACATTAGGAAATACAACCCAAATTACACTAGAGAAATAGCCCACCTCATAAGGCAACGTAACAACCTCAAACATAACACACAAACACCACACACAGAAGCCATAAAGCAGCAGATACAACAGCTCAACACAGAAATAAACAACAAACTCAAAGAAAAACAAACAGAAACATTCAGGGAATTCATAACAACACTAAACCACTCCACAGATACATACAGGCTATACAAGACTATAAACAGCATTACCCACTCTAACAGCGGCATTCACACCTCACACGCAGCTATCTGTCGCAGCCAAAATAATATCCCAACATACACACAACAAGCTAACATTCTAGTTAATCACTACGCAAAGATAAGTCACTTAAACAGAGACAACAACCAGAAACACGCAGACAGACAAACAGCCAGACACAAGAAAACCTACAGACTCGACACGACCATTACACCCTTCAATACAGACCAGACCACCAAGATCATCAAAAACATTAAAAATTCGAAGGCTACTGGACCAGACAACATATCTAACATACACCTTAAACACTTGGGCCCACAAGGAATACTAGCTCTCACAAATATCAGCACATATTCATACCAACAGTATTATTCCTGACATATGGAAACAAGGTAAAATTATTACACTACTCAAACCAAACAAAAATCCAACAGAACCAGCTTCCTATAGACCTATTACTTTACTATGCACACCTTCCAAAGTAACAGAAAGACTAATCTTACAAATCACCAACCCACACATACCACTATCGCCTACTCAACATGGATTCAGACCTCACCACTCAACCACGACATTACTCACTAACCTCACGCAGCACATCATGGATGGCATCAACTCTAGAAGACCAGCTCAACGTACACTATTAGCAACAATAGACATTAGTAAAGCATTTGATGCTATCCCACGCTTCCCTCTCATAAACAAAATACTCAACACAAACATGCACAATAACACCAAAAGGTGGCTGAGCAACTATCTCTCAGGAAGATACTCACATGTCACATTTAATGGCAAGTCATCCAAAAACAAGCTTTTTCCGAACGGGGTCCCTCAAGGCTCTGTTCTCTCACCAACACTCTTCAACTTATACATGCATGACATTCCAACACCCATAGATAACAAGCTTACCTTCTCATCATATGCAGATGATATCACTCTAACATCCACCCACAACAACATCGACACCGCTACAAATAACCTACAAACATACATAAACAGTATGCAAGACTGGCTCACACACAATAGACTCAAAGTAGCGCCCACAAAATCAACCATCACCTTGCTTACAAGCAACACAAAAGAACACCAGGTAATTCCACAACTTACACTAAACAACATCAACATTCCACACACTCACAGAACCAAAATACTAGGTGTCACATACAACACATCATTATCTTTTGCAAACCACATTCAGGACATTAAAAACAAATGTACGTCAAGACTTAACACGCTTAGGGTACTAACAGGCAGGCACAAACTTTGGACACCAGCAGGAAACAACATCACTCATATACAAACAATATATGCTCAGTTATGGACTATGCTAGCCCATGCTGGGCACCATTATCTCAAACAACACATAAACACCTTACAAACAATACAAAACAACGCACTTCGTATCATTACAGGATGCACCCAAACAACACCAATAGAACACCTGCACACAGAAACAAAAATACTAAAAGTTAGGGAACATTTAGACATGAGGGGAACACAATTCATGGCAGCAGCGACAACTAACCCACAACACCCTTGCCACTACATGTACAATCATGCACCAACACCTCGCACCATTAAGGTAAACCAGAGAGACATTATAACCAAATACTCCATTCCATACCACGCCCCACGGACATCACACAGTACAGAAAACACATACACACACACCTAACCCACAAAGCACTGACACGACTCGGTCCGAATGCGGTCCTAGGTGCGAAGCCGCCACCCATTAACAGGTCAGAGATCAGCCTGAGCAGATCGGATCGAGTTAACTTAGCACGATTCCGATGTGGACATCACCCCAACTTACGGACATATAAACACAGACTAGACAACTCCATAGACGACACCTGCCACCTGTGCCAAGACACACCACAAACAATTGAACACATTATGACGGACTGTACCGCTCTAGCACAACAACGAACACAACACAACATCACGAGTGCGCTGAACCTCTGGTCCACTCCGGAGAGGGCGATCGGTTACCTGCATGCCGCCGGCTTGCTCGATCAGGGTGGGCTGATCGGCTAAACAACAACAACAACATTAAGAGATTGACCTACTATAGTACAACACTACTACCTACTGGTACACTACAGTACTTTGAAACCCAGCACAATTCATTACCTGGATGATGATGTAATGAATAAATGTTCCATTCTTTTGGTGGCTTCAGTGCCAACCCTTTCCTTACATATTCTAATTCTGGAGGCAAATCATCAACTTCAATAGGCTGAATATCCTGCAAAATAAAAAATATTCTTGATATAATTGGCCAACCTCTCTCTACCTTAGGTACTAAAAAGACAAGCTTTTAAGGCTTATTAAAGGGACTGTCAGCCAAAAATTAATTATACAATACAGTATTTTCTTTTTAAAATGCCTGAAAATGAGGGGGGTACTAAATAGGCTCTAAATGTAAATATAAATACTCAGGAGCTGGCAAGACTTGGTTAGTGATTACTGTCCAGTTATCTGGTGGTAAGATCTTGTATGTAGCCCTAATGTCATTTAGGTCTAACAAAGGCTTAAGCTATACCTACTGTACAGAAGTTAACAATAAAGGTAGGTTTTCACCTCCAAAATAGTAAACAGCTTAACACCTAGTTGAGTGCAGTTGTATATACTTAGATCTTTCACAGTATATGTTAAAACTATTAGCCTAGGTTCAAACTTAGGAAACTAAAGTTTACTTCTAACTTTATATAGCTACCCCCTAATTCTACTATTAGCCTAATTTCTTAATACCAGCTTAAGCAGAGTAAATTTAATCAAACTTGATTATTTTTGTATTACAATATAATAAATTACAGTAAAATGCTTGGATTGGTTAACACTTCTGGAACAGGCTCAGCCTACAGCATACTGAAATATGTCACCCAGGGGTGAATCAATCACTGTACAGAAAAGGGGTAAACAGTCACCCTCTTCTAAATTTACTACCATACCTATTCTAGAAGTTAAAAGATATGCTTAGGCCTTTTTTAAAAAGGTGATTACTGCATCTATTCTGTTAATACCTCTAAGGTAATTAAAGAAAAGAATCAGCTACCCTATATTTCTGGAATAAAGGCCCACTACAAATAAAATTAAGACAACTTACCACATTCTTATTGCTACAATAATGAAAGTCTAAGACTTTTGAAAAGTCAGGGGCAGAATTTTTTGATTTAAAATACTTGAAAACTTCTCTAAATTGGTCTTGGTTTTCAGAGTTTGGCACACAAGTTTTCAAATTGGTACTGGATAGAGAATTCATGTTTAATGCTCCAGCCTTTTGGCCTCATTAAGTCCTTTTTTTATTTAAATTAAATTAAAAAATACCATAAGTAACTGTTGATACATAATATACTTTAGCATGCCTTCTGTTATTGTAAAAAATAAACCTATATCCAATACTTATTTTAGCTATGTGGTAGGCAAAATCTGAAATAATAAAACATTCAAGTTTAAGCCTAATAAATAAAAATATAAAATGCACTCGCTGTAAAAGGTTACATTACTATATTCTAATAACCCCAGCCTTACCTGAACAGGTAGAGTCAAATGTCAGGTTCTAAGTTCTTTTACAGAATGGTAAAGGTAGTATTCTTTTTATATTTATTAAAAGCAGAGATAGCAGTTCCAGTAATTCAGCTAGGATTTTATTTAATTGTAAAGCATAACTAGTTTAGATGAGGAGATAAATTAAGAGTTTAGCATGACTGGGGAATATCATTAGGAATCAGGACAGAGTTTCACCAAAATGGAAGGAAAACCTGTGCAGAAAAATATGCCAGGAAGTAATATTGCTAATGTTAATGAGGTACCATAGTGAAGTCATTTTCCTGAAAGCTGATGTAAAATTATTGGGTTAATATGCGGTAAATCCCATGACCTGCATATTTCTAGCAAGAAATATATTTTTCTAGTGTAATTTGATGTGCTTTATTCAAATCTAAGCTTAATTTGTTGTGCAAATTTCTTAATATATGATTAAAATGTAAATTTTCATATAAAATACATCAGCCAGTTGGATCACATAGGTTAGGGTAAGTTCTATTTTGGAACATTTGCACAACAAATTAAGCTCAGATTTGAATAAAGCACATCAAATTACACTTGAAAAATATATGGTATTTCTTGCTAGAAATGCAGGTCATGGCATTTACTGCATAGCTAATTACCAATTATTGTGCATATAGGTATAAATGATAGACTTAGTAAGGATGAAGATGGCAAATTTAACTTAAATAGAAATTCAGAGGAAAAATAAATGATGGTATAGAGATTTGGTTAATGATTTAAGAAACAGGCAGAGCAAGTATTTTGTAGTGGGATTCTACCAAGGGTTGGGGTAAGAATAGAGTTCATAAATAGGATTTTAACCTTAAATGATAAAGTTAAGAAGTTTTATGGTTAGGATGGATTATATTTAAATAGAAGAGACTGCTTTATATGACAAGCTTTAAGAAGATAAAGCAAGGGTACTTATTCATTTTACCCCTACTGGTCAATTTTGATATGAGAATAGGTTTTTCTGGTGTATTTTGGTGTGTTTTATCCAAATCTGACCTTCATTTCTTGTGCAAATGAGCAAATTTTGAACCAAAATACACCAGAAAAACCTATTCTCATAATATAACCAACCTAACCTAACCTGCATGAGCAATCTAGCAATCTAGCCAAGTACCTTTCAATCCTGAAATTTTGACAGAGCACAGACTTACACATTTGGACTTTTTGTTTGTGGTCTAACAGTTACAGATGAAGGCATGTCTCTTTCCTATAAATTAAAGGGTTTCCACAGTTGGGACACACTCAGGAAGTGGACAAAATACCATGTGCCCTGAAAATATTAATTGCCTCATTGTCATTACTATCCACCTGGCAAACTGCGTTGAAATACAATAACTTGCAACCAGAGCACATACCAGGTTCCATTTCAAATTTCTCACTGGTTGGTATGGAAGAAATTTGAAATCAACGCATGTGCAAAATAGTTCCCATCATCTGCACATGTGCTTAACATGTTACATCATGGCAGAGACAGATGACATCAGGAATTTCCACATGCACCAGTACTGGTGAACACATTGCGCAATTGAAAGTAGTGTTAGGGTACCTTTGAGAGTAAATAACTGAAAAACTAAGAATTTACACAAGAAACAGCTGTTATATTTGGAATCAGTATAAAAAACTGATTTATATGATATGCAAATAGTTGAAGGCTCCCCACCCCCACAGGGGTAAACTGAATATTAACCAAAGTGAGTTTCTTGGGGTTTTGAAATATTACATTATATTTGGAAAACAAAGCCACTCAGGCCTATGAAGGTTATCCAGGTGTGACTAATTACTACACCAGACCTCATCAGACCACACCAAGACAAAATATTAATAATATACTCATCAAAATCAATAATAAAGCAATGTTATATGTATTATATATATTTTCATCTGATTATGAGTAAATATTTTGGTAAATTTTATGAGTCTACAGCAGCTATCTGAGAGATATATATATATATATATATATATATAATGTAACGAAAGACGCTTGTGTAGAAGAGAGTTCCGCACAAGATGAGGAGGGAGAACGAACAAATGAAAAATGAGGTACCTCCCAGGAATCAAACCCAGGATCATCTGATTGCCAGTCAGATATGCTATCCACTACACCAAGGACCTCAATCAATCAGAAGTCATAATTCTCCTACATACGAACAGAAACCAATGCTCTGAGGGGGCACCTTCACATGCTGTACATATATACATTTTAACTGCAAAGAAAACACAGTATAATTAATGTAAAGAATGACGCTTGTGTAGAAGAGCATTTCGCACAAGATGAGGAGGGAGAACAAGCAAATAAAAAATGAGGTACCTCCTGGGAATCAAACCCAGAATCATCTGATTGCCAGTCAGATATGCTATCCAATACATCAAGGACCTTGATCAATCAGAAGTCGTAATTCTCCTACATACAAGCCGAAACCAATGTCCTGAGGGGCCACCTTCGCATGCCATACATATATACATTTTAACTGCAAAGAACACATAGTATAATTAATATAAAGAACAATGCTTGTGTAGAAGAGCATTCCACACAAGATGAGGAGGGAATGAACAAAGCGTCGTTCTTTACATTAATTATACTGTGTTTCTTTGCAGTTAATATTATATATATATATATATATATATATATATATATATATATATATATATACACAGGGTGTCCCATAAGTCCAGCATCATAGGAAAAATAATAAAAAAAGGCAAAACAAAAGCTTTTATTTACAGAACGTGCTCAATATGTCCACCATTGTTTTCAATACACAAAGTCAGACATGATACCGAGTCAGCAAGCACACGGTGAATGATGTCAGGAGTAATGGTGTTACATGACCCAATAATGCGCTGCCGCAAATGTTCAACACTCCTAATTTTCTCTGCATATACCAGCGCTTTCAAGTGGCCCCAGAGATAAAAATCTAGTGGCGTGAGATCCAGGCTTCTAGCTGTCCATTCCACAGGCCCTCGACATCCTATCCAATGACCAGGGAATTGTTGGTACAGGTATTCCCTTACTTGGGTGTTGTCATGTGCAGGAGCGCTGTCTTGCTGGAACCATGTTGGGAAATTTCCTTCTTCATTCAAGACACTGGGAAATGCTTCTTCCTTGAGCATACGTAGGTAGGTGCCTCCAGTGACATGTTCATTGAAAAAGAGGGGGCCTATGATGCGATCCTTCCAAATGCCACACCATACCATCATCTGAGATGCACTTTGTTCCTTTGAAGAGGTATACCAGTGAGGGTTGTTTTGAGACCATTAGCGGGTGTTCTGTCAATTTACCTCACCATTTCCATAAAAAACAGCCTCGTTACTGAACAGAATGATGGATGGTAAATTGGCATCCCGAGCATAAATTATGGTTTGTAGAAATAAAAAAATGAATTTCTCCTATGATGCCGGACTTATGAGACACCCTGTGTGTGTGTGTATATATATAGTATATATATATTGTACTTAACCAATCATCAAGGGCATACAGTTGACCTAACCAGACATTCAATTATTATGGCACTTCAAAATCTAAAACAAATTATCAAATTTAAAATTAAGAAATTTTGTTTATTTTATTATTAATGTAAATGTAAATGAAAATTATAGCAAATTTTTAAAAACAATACAAAGCTCACAAAAACAGTCTATAGTGCACAGGACTGCTGGCTAAATAAAATAGCCTGGGAGACTATTTAGCCAGTGCTGGTCAAATAGCATATCTACATCTAATGCATATAACATTGCTTTATTATTGATTTTGATGAGTATATTATTAATATTTTGGGTTAATATTCATTTTAGCACATGACCTAGACTTTGGGATGACAATAGGTTTTTCTTGTAGAATTTAAATCTGAATATTTTTTTCTATGGTATTTCTTGTGCAAATTGATATTAACATTGATATAAGCAATTTTTGGATCTATTAAAATCAAATGAAATCGTATGGTTGTAATTATTTATTTTATCCCTGCAGGTCAATTTTGACACGAGAATAGGTTTTTCTGGTATATTTTCATGTGTTTTATTCAAATCTGATCTTCATTTCTTGTACAAATGAATTATTGAGTGCCAAATTAGGTCAACTGTACACCCTTGATGATTGGTTAGGTTGTCATGATATTTTTGTTAGTTTTAATGAAACTATCATGACTTAACCCAACTAATGAAAATATCACAACCTAACCAATCATCAAGGGCGTACAGTTGACCTAACCAGGCATTCAATAATTCATTTGCACAAGAAATGAAGGTTAGATTTGAATAAAACATACAAAAATACACCAGAAAAACCTATTCTCATATCAAAATCAACCCAAAGGGATAAAACAAATAATTACCACCATATGATTTCAATCGATATCTCCATTAATATCAATTTGCACAAGAAATACCATAGAAGAAAATAGATTCAGATTTAAATTCTACATAAGAAAAACCAGTACTTTCCTGTTATCCAGGACTCCAGACTTTTTGCCAGTTGCCAGACTTCAATTTTGACACCATTTTCATTAAAACTAACGAAAATATCACAAATTAACCCAACCCTACCAACTAATTAGGTTAATTGAATACCTGGTTAGGTAAACTGTACACCCTTGATAATTGGTTAGGTTACACTGTGATATTTTAATTAGTTTTAATGAAAATATTGTGTCAAAATTGAAGTCTGTCAACTATAGGCCCAGTTAGGTCAACTATAGGCCCAGTTAGGTCAACTATAGGCCCAGTTAGGTCAACTATAGGCCCAGTTAGGTCAACTGTAGGCCCAGTTAGGTCAACTGTAGGCCCAGTTAGGTCAACTGTAGGCCCAGTTAGGTCAACTGTAGGCCCAGTTAGGTCAACTGTAGGCCCAGTTAGGTCAACTGTAGGCCCAGTTAGGTCAACTGTAGGCCCAGTTAGGTTAATTGAATGCCCAGTTAGGTCAACTGTACACCCTTGATGATTGGTTAGGTTAAGTCGCTGTATTTTCGTTAGTTTAAATGAAAATTATGAGAGCAAACTTTTCTGGTTAATTTTGAGGTTTTGTATGAAACCCATCCATTTCCTGTGCAAATGAGTTTTTGAGATGACGATATCTCAAAAATTACGCATTTGCACAGGAAACAGATGGCAGATTCGTGCAAAACACCTCAAAATTGACCAGAAAAGTTTGTTCTCATCATAAAAACAGACTGGGTATAAAAACGAATAATTACCCAATTAATAAGTGTGTGGATTTTATCATGTATCAGGTTGGCTGATAGTGGGAACTGGGACTACTGTACCACAGGGAGCAGTGTTAGGTTCATAACATTTTATAGGACCTATACCTGAATGATGATAAAACTCCAGACACAGTATAACTAAGCTATTATGAACTCTGTCTCTAAACCACATCTGGATACTGAAATTTCACCTAAATAAATTAAAGGGGAGGATAGGTAGTAAAAACTATCTAAATTTGCGAGTGATGCAAAACTAGTTGCCCATTACAAAAATTCTTAGAAACTGCAAAAAGATCTTGGTAAATTAGTTGCCTGGGCTAGTAAGTGGCAAATAGAATTCAAGTGTTAAAAGATGTAAAGTTCCCCAATTTGGTAAAAGTAATGAAAACTTTAGGACTAAGCTTTACTATTACATTTGGGGCACTACAGTACCTAACCTAGTTTTGTAAATTAGCTGACTTGAAGTGATACTTTGCAAAATTTGATCATAAAATATAGCTTTATACCATTTATCTGACTGGGATGGGGCTAACCTCGATAGGCCTGAGTGGCTTCATGTTATTCCAAATGTAGGCCTAATGTAATGTAAGCAAAATTGACTTCTGCGCTAGTCACCATGAGTAGATGGATTAACGCAACAATAAAATTTATGATTGATTGATTTATTAAGTTTAATGGTGCACCAACCCAATGGGTTATTAACACCAGAATGGAGACAGTATATGCTGCAAGGTTGAGAGTTAATCAAGTGTTCAGGGCATAATAAATGGGGAAAAAGGACAGGAGAGTAAGAGACCCATCACCTCTTCAGCCACAGGGGAGACTCTGTGGTGCTTGAAAAGAGGGAAAGTGAAAAAAAAAAAAATAAATAAATAAATAAATAAAATTAAATGAATGCATATAATTGTGACTCCATCAAAAAGCTGAGTACAGGATGAGGAGAAAAGTATGGGCTGAGAATGGAACTTAGTTGAAAGGGTAAAGTGAGATCTCAGCACACAGTCCAAAGATGCAAATGGGCAGCATTATATGCTGGACACTCAAGGAGTACATGAGAGAGGGTAAGTGAGGCATGACAAAGGTGACTAAAAGCAGGAGGGCTACTATTGGTGAAGAAGTGCTGGTGCATAAGGTGACAAGTTACTTGAGCAATGGGAAAGGAGTCTAAGTGTAGTGGATGATGGTCAAGAATAGAGTGTTTCATGAAGACCATATACTTTGTTTTTGCAACAGAAAAGTTCAATCCCCAGTCATGAGAGTGAGACCAGTCAATTAAAGCATCTAGCATGTCTTCAGCATATTGTAAGGCCTCATGGAGGTCACCTGAAGGTACCCAAAAGGCACAATCATCAGCATACATGGAGTATGAGACAGAAGGGGGTGCAGCAATGATGATGTCATTGATCATAATCAGAAAGAGTGTGGAGCTAAGTACACTGCCGTGAGGAACCCGTCTCAATCTCAAACATCTCTGAGAGATGGTTATCAGAATATACTGATATACACCTGTGCAGCAAGAAGTTGGCAATAAAGTTAGCTAAATGGCCATGCAGTCCCAGATTGTGTAATTTAAGCAGAAGACCATGATGCCAGATTGAGTCAAATGCCTTGGAGATATCAAGAAACACAGGCACAAGGTATTCACCCCGTAAGGCAGTCTCCCATACACCACATTCCAGATGGGTAAGTGCATCATAAGGGGAAAAGCCCCTGCAGAAACCACTCTGATGGAGATCTAAAAGAGAGCTATTCTCCAGGTAAAGAAGAAGCCTCCTGTTGATCATCCTCTCAAAGACTTTGCACAGGCAGCTGGTGAGAGCAATAGGGCAGTATGACTGACCATCAGTTGGAAGCTTTCCAGGCTTGAGAAAGGGGAGAATCAGAGCTGACTTCCACTGAGTAGGGAAGGAGTCAGTAAGCCAAAGCGAGTTATAGAAGCGTAAAAGCTGAAGCTTACCAGAACTCAGGTGTTGCAAAAAGGAATAATGGATACCATCCTGTCCAGGGGAGGAGCCAGAATGATGTAGAAGTCAAACAACTCAGGCAGAGTGAAGAGTGTGTTATAAACTTCCCCATTATCAGAGTGAAAAGAGATATGTAAGAGCTCAGCTTCAACCATTCTATGAACAAAGGGTTCAGTGTAGTTTCAAATGCTCTTGACAGTAGCAAATTGGAAGATGAGCATGTTGCAGACCACTGCCAGGTCAGAGTATGGAATACCATTGTTAACTAAGACCTTACGTGGCAGCATAGAGGAAGAGCCTTGAAAGGCCTGGATTTTTCTCCAGACTGCAGATGAGGGTGCACCAAAGGGGATGATGTTAACATAGTTCCTCCAATAGGTTCTCTTTGCTAATTTTACAGTGCACCAAGCAAGTGCTCAAGCATGTTTGTAGTTGATAAATAAACATAGAATTGGTTCTTTTGAAAGCTACAGAGTGCCCTCTTACGTGACAAAACAGCAGCTTCACATTCAGCAGTCCACCATGCTGCATTATACTTACGATTAATGGTAGTTCACTTCAATGGAACAGCAGAGGCAGTTGTGAGTATAGAGGTAGAAATGGTTGTACAATCCAGATCAGCATCAGGAGAGGGAAGAGGCAAGTTTGCTAAATGGGCATAAGTACTCCAGTCAGCTTCTTTCAGATCAAAGTGGAAATGTCATTGAATGGGAGGAAGGGAGGATGTAGACTGCAGAAAGATAGGGAAATGGTCACTATCATAGAGGTCAGAGGATACGGACCACTGAAACTGGTGGGCCAGTTCTTGACTACAAATGGTCAGATCAATGGAGGAGAAATCCCTGTAGCATCGAGAGATAAGTTGGGGGTGGGCAAATTAAGAAAAAAGGAGTTGTCCAAAAGGAAGTCAGCAAGGAGGACCCCTCTCTCATCACAAGAGGAGGAGCTCCAACAAGAGTGATGGGCATTGAAGTCCCCTAATAAGATGAAAGGAGTTGGCAGTTGCTGTACAAGATCATCAAGCAACTGTAAGGTAAGAGAAAAGTTGGGGGCATATACAAAGCAGAGCCCATGCTGCAACTGCTTCAAGTGGGGTATGTAATGGGAGAGGAGTGCCAGGAAGAAGGGTATGAAGCAGTAAAGCACCCCCATGGGCATTCCTTTCTTTTCTATAGAATGTGTAGTGTTTGAAATAAGGGGAGAATGGTTGGGATAGGTGAGTTTCCTATAAGGCAGTTAAGGCAGGAGAATAGGTGCTAATTAAGTTCTGCAGCTGGGGTAGTCGTGCACAAAGGCTCTTGACATTCCACTGTATAAACATGAAAATTAAGAGGTGAAGAGGAGAGACATCCCCTAGGCGGAAGTGTTTTTTATTTGGAACAAGATTATTTATATTAGCATAAGAGGCAAGTCTGTTAACAATATGTTGAGGAGATTTATTCTTGGACATAAAGTCATGAACATCCTTCACCAGTTGCCAATACTGGGAGCTGATGAGACCACCAACAGCCCGAAGGCTCTTAGAATGAGGAGGCTGAAAGGCAGACTGAGAAGAGGGAGATGGGCCAGGAGGGGGCAAGGAGGGCAAATGACCATATAGAAGCGAAGAGGTGTCTCAGATAGTAAATGGATGGGGAGATAGAATTGTAGGAGCAGAAGAAACCAAAGGGCATGCTGGGGAAGGCGAAGGCCTGGGTCTAGGCTGGACAGGTGGAGTTGGGGGAGAAGACTAAGCTGAAGGGAGATTGGGGTGGGTCTGTCCTGGCTACCTGGGAAAATGACCTATCCAAGACCATTGCTGCTTTGCCTCTGAGAAAGATACATTATTCAAACATTTGTATTGCACTATAGCCTGCTCTCAGGTAAACTGGGCAAGTGGAGGAGAAGGCAGGATGGGGAGCATGACAGTTTGTACAACCATCCAGACCTTCACAATCTAGAGAGGAGTGAGACCCCCCCAATACCTCCAACAGCAGGCCTCATTCTGACAGACATCTCGGCCATGACCAAATCGTTGACACTTAATTAAAGCAACTCAGAGGTCTCGGAAAGAAATGCTCAACAGTATAACTGAGGTAGCCACAATAGATCTTAGTAGGGAGAACCTTCCACCCAAAGGTAAGTACCAAGGCCCTCAAGAATCCTATCCTCACCTCGTGTAAGTCATCTCACATCCAAAACACCACAAGTTTTAGTTCGTCCAAAATATCGGTGAAGATGCAGTTTCAAGGCTCCATCTAAATTTTTTCCCCACAGTCGCGGAGGAATACAAAACACTACTGTTTACATTGCAGACGAGTATTTTGTATTCTTCCATGACTTTTAGAAAGAAATTTAGATGGAGCCATGAAAATGGACCAGAAATTGATTGAACCTAACCTACTAAGTGCATTATTACCGTGACCGGAAAATTCGCCGTAAACATTTTCGCCGTAGGAAAATTCGCCGTAGGAAAATTCGCCGTAAACATTTTCGCCGTAAACATTTTCGCCGTAAGACAAATTCGCCGTAAGGATATTTCGCCGTAAATAAAATAAAATTAAAATTAAAAAAAAAGTTTAACTGAACCCTTATAATAGCCGGTGCTGGTTAAGTGTGCGGTCTACCTAGCTTCGAGCAGTCTACCACAATTAAGATTCTTTATACTGTACGGCATTGACGATTGGTTAGGTTAAGTCGTGATAGTTTGGTTAAATAAATTTCTTAAATAAATTCCTTATCTTGCTTTGAAACTCACTATATAGGAGGAGAACGAGGCCGAGGCGCGCGAAGGCGAAGAATGGAGCCAACATTCTTTATACTGTACGGCATTGACGATTGGTTAGGTTAGTCGTGATAGTTTGGTTAAATAAATTTCTTAAATAAATTCCTTATCTTGCTTTGAAACTCACTATATAGGAGGAGAACGAGGCCGAGGCGCGCGAAGGCGAAGAATGGAGCCAACATTTCCTATAGAATTGTGGAATGTTGTCGAAAGAACTCATAATAATATGCCGAGAACGAACAACAGTATAGAAGGCTTCCACAATGCAATACAAAGCTCTATTACTAACATGCATCCAAGTATCTAGAAACTCATAACCAATTTGATGAAGGAAGAGAGTTTATTTTTAAGAAGTTTTATCACTGACTTTTACCATTGAATAAAGACTTGCCTTTTTAATGCTTATATAATACCCTTTATCATCCATTGATTATTTTTTAAAAAATTTACGGCGAAATGTCCTTACGGCGAATTTGTCTTACGGCGAAAATGTTTACGGCAATTGCGGAAGTATGTTTTTCGTTTGCGGATTTGCGTTTGCGGCAAAGTCATCGCAAATTAGTGAATTTGCGTTGCGGAACTAAGACCGCAAACGCAAATCTTTCCGCAAATTTCCCACGTGGCCACTGGCCAAGCCCGCTAGTGCTGTGACGCTGCTGTCACTGACCCCCAACGTCACGCGATGGAACTCCATGTATGATTCTATGCAGGTCTTATCTGAACAACTCGACACAAAGCTTGCCCAGGTAAACACGATCTGCCTGCACAACAACATCTCCTCCTTCACCTCGACAGGCAATGAGATCATGAAGGAGTACCTCACTGTGATGAAGCCACTCGCCACCAGCCTGGACAAGCTGCAGTCTGAGAGGGAGGCTTACATGGGGGTCCTTCTTCCAACCCTCTATGTCCTCGGACAAAGGCTGGAGTGCATGAAGACCAAGCCCTTCAAGTATGCCAAGCCATTGTTGGAGTACCTCCTGGAACACCCTAGTGAGGAGAAGAGGCCAAAGGGGTTCAAGGGCAGGTTCTCCACCATATTCTCAAACATGGACCTTCTCATGGCGACTGCAATTCACCCCTTCTTCAAACTGCATGTGGTCCGGCACATCAACCCTGGCAATGTCGACGCGACGAGAACGAGGCTGTTGGATGAAATCCGGGAGCACGCTGCCATCGAGACTTCCGGACCCAGCAGTGCCGAGGACGACGATGACGATGACGAATTCTTCAAGGTGATTTACTGATCATTTTCGTTATTTACATAATCATTAATTCATTATGTAGATTAAAATTTAATTATTTAGTTATAAATTAATGTGTGACCGCACTCTGCGTAGCCTAGTTGTAGTAGTTGCCAGTTACTGTTAGTACTACTCATAGTCTGAGCTCACACACTCAGTCATTCAATTTGAACAATTTGAACAATTTCTGACTTGTTAGTTGTTGTTACTGAGTCTGTTAGTAACTTAGACTGTCATACTTAATAGTAAATTACTATTTTTTTTTGTATTATTTATTAAATTATTTAATTTATTTCCAGGAGTTGAGGACCTATGGCCAGAGCTGGGCAATAAATACATTGAATGTATTTAAATACTAAATACTAAATACATGGGAGAAATGTATTTAAATACTAAATACTAAATACATTTTACGAATGTATTTAGATACTAAATACAAAATACATCAATTGTATTTAAATACATTTGTAAATACATTTTAAATACATACAAATTTTAACATATGCATTCACTAATTCACTAAGCCATGACACGCACACGATAAAGAAATCAACCGCTTTCGACTAAGAGTGGCACACAACTGATTGAACTGACACGTTGAAACATGAACCATGCTGTACTACACTGTCGACGCGTCGTACTGTGCTAGTACAGAACGTGTATTAAACCAGTAAAAGTATTTACATTTTTATATTTTGAGTATTTAAATACATTGTATTTAAATACTCATTAAAGTATTTAAATACTATATTTAAATACATGAAAAACAATGTATTTATAAATACAGTTCTAAATACACAAATGTATTTAAATACGTATTTAAATACAAATGTATTTAAATACTGCCCAGCTCTGCCTATGGCCCAACGCCAATGGAGAGGGAGACCAGCAACAGCAACTCCAATCGCCTCTCCAACAAGTTGGCGAAAGAGTTGGACAGTTGGTCCTCTGACAAGGAAAGAACAAGGAGCTGGAGCAGAGCATGTTCCCCAAACTTCACCGCAACGCCTGGGTTCATGTTTTCCTCAAGTATAACACGGCCATCCCCAGCTCTGCGGCCGTGGAGAGACTGTTCTCCCATGGGTCAGATATAATGAAGCCCAAAAGGGCCAGCCTGACCTCTGACAACTTCCAACGTCTCTTGTTCATGAAGGGGAACATGGACTTATTAAAACTGGATTTGGCTCAGTTACTGGAGGAGGACGACTGAACTTGTTGACAAAGCCAGAGGCGTACACTTGTAGAGGCTAGAGGGGTTGAGTTGTACAGTGAGTTCAAGTTGTGCACAGTCACAGTGTTAACTTAATTTAACTTGTGTAATGTAATGTGTGTGCAGTTACTACAGTTACAGTACAGTCTTCTCTAACGTGTCTAAGTCTCAAAATTTATGAAATTCAAATGATTAAATTTATTATTTAATTTATTTACTATTTACTTGCAGGAGGTGTTTTTGTTCAATATAATATATCAATATATGTAGTATTTTTATTTCTTCTACAATAGTGATTTATTGTAATAAATTATTTAGCCTTGTTTTTAATAAAAACAAGGCTAAAACATTAAACATTAAAAAGATATAAAAATTTTTATACCTCTTTAATGTTTTGGATACTTTTTATAGTTAAAATTGCGATTGCGGAATTTGCGGTTTGCGGAAGTGTTTGCGGAAGTGCCCAGCACTGTAAAAATTGGAAATATGGTTTGCGTTTGCGGATTTGCGTTTGCGGCACCAAAAATGGCAAGCAGTTTGCGGATTTGCGGTTGCGGAAGGTAAGGTTTGAGTTTGCGGATTTGCGATTGTGGAAGTGATTTTGAGTTTGCGGTGCCCAGCTCTGACCCTAACTAACCAGCCTTTTTTTTACAATTAGGACACTTTTTAACGTATAACAATAATCTGTGTTCCTGGCTAAATTCAACATAATCTTCTTGCATTAACGATAATTCACTCACGGAGCAACTGGTACACACATCCATCCTAGACGTCAACAACTTGGACAATGATTACCAAGTTGTCAGATTTGCTTGTATTAGTTCGTATTTAAAATATTAATAAAAAATACTTTACAGGGTTTTACAAAAACTTTACCAATGCCATGGTCTTCAGACAGTCTCCAAATACACATATTTATGGTTTTTATGACTAAAATATTGGTATTCGTGGAACCGTGAAACTGCATATTTACCAAAATATCCTCAACTGAATCAACTAGCGATTCTGGTGCATGAATAATGCCTTGTATCATATCAAACTTGAATGCCAATTCTACTAGTTGTTCAAGAAGGAGGTTGCATTAAGAAGGTTCGCAGCTGAGATGGAGAAGCAGTCTGCAGTAACAAACTACCACTCCTACAGTATTTGACAAACCTAACCTCCCAAAAAGGGCCTCAATACCCCGCTTAAGGCAAAAGGACCGAGCATAGTGAGCCACACACAGTAGCCTACTATGTTCAGAACCTCAATATACGGAAGAAACTCGTTGCATTCACGTCCGATTGAATACATCAAAGAAAAAGGGGTAACTATTGTATTTTTAGCAAAAAAACAAAACTTAAACCTCAACCGGGACATTGAGCGTCCACTTTTCAAGGCACATAACACATCCGTTTAATATATACAAACTCAGAATGGTCCCCTGGGAAACTTATATGTTAAACACAGACCGTCATGGAACAAGGAACTCTTCTGGGAAATTACATCCGCTATAGTTCGAATAAGTAATGATAAATGACAAATACTATAGTTTTTTCGTTTTCATGATGGAAAGCCCAACGTGGGCACCGGGTTACTCGCAAAGAGGCCCCAAAATATAGCTTCCCTCACCAGCTATCTGCAAAGCAGATAGGATCCAGCTTTGGCCGGTTAGGTCAACTGTACGCCCTTGATGATTGGTTAGATTAAGTCGTGATATTTTCGATAACTAACGAAAATATCACAACTTATCCAACCCATCGTCAAGGGCGTACAGTTGACCTAACCGGGCATTCAACTGACCTAACCTGGCATTCATGTAAGAATACATGGTCATTGAATTTATTTTGAAAACTGGATACAACACAACAACAAATATGGATAATATGAGTATCGTCACGTTCAGAATATCAAAAGCAAATATAATTATAAAATATTAAAGCATAATTTTCTCATCATTTTGATATAAGTCACTATGTTCGCAGTGCGTCCTTATCAAATTATGTAGATTTGAATATTATGACATTTTTGCGGCATTTTTTTCCCGCCCTTCCAATATTTGCCTGGTGTCCTATTGCATTTGGACAATAAAGAGCCAGTAGATATAGTATACTTAGATTTTGCAAAGGCATTTGATACTGTTCCTCATGCAAGATTGTTGGTAAAAGTTAGAGCCCATGGTATAAGAGGTCATATAACTGATTGGATAGAAGAATGGCTGAGAAATATAAAACAGAGAGTTCATCTAAATGGAAATAAGTCTACTTGGAGACCCATATTGAGCGGAGTCCCACAGGGGTCTGTTCTGGGACCTCTGCTTTTTGTTGTCTATATAAATGATCTAGAGAAGGGCCTATCATGTAAAACCTCAAAATTTGCTGATGATACAAAATTAGGCCATAATGTTAAGTCAGTAGCAGGAGCAATGACAATACAAAAGACTTAGACAGAGTAACAGCCTGGGCAGATAAGTGGGAGATGAAATTTAATGTTGATAAGTGCAAGGTTATGCATATTGGGCCAAAAAATCCAGAATTTGAATACAATATGAATGGAATTTGGATTAAAAATGATGATAAAGAGAAAGACTTGGGTGTCACTGTGACAAATGAACTTAAACTCTCAAATCACTGTATGGTAATCAGAAATAAAGCAAATGCTAGACTCAATCTCATGCAGAGCACATTGAATACAAATCACCAATATTATAAAGCAACTATACATTTCATATGTGAGACCCCTCCTCGAATACTGCATTCAATTTAATCTAATATACTATTTCAGAAATGAAGCCTTATATATATATATATGTAACAGTTTTTTTGCGCACACCTACAGGTCGCTACAATTGGTGTAGAACAATGCGGTTTTCACCATTCGATGCGTCTTTTTATTGCGCAGTGCCCATGCTAAAAAAAAATTACCTAACATAAATCCTTCCCCCCCTTTTAGGGGTACAGTTCTTCCCATTTCTTCATTTTTAATCTAATTTTGGCACAAAATGGGGGAGGGGTGGGGTAATGGGGGAGGGGGTGGGGTTAATGGGGAAACTCAGAAAAATAGATGCGATATATATATGTAACCAAAAAAAAATTAAAGTAAATCCTTTGCAAGGTGCCAGCCCCCTTCCCACCTTGGGGGTAATGGGGGAAGGGTGGGGGTAAATGGGGGAGAGGGGTGGGGTAATGGGGGAGGGGTGGGGTTAATGGGGAAACTCAGAAAAAAAATTGGTGGGGTAAATGGGGGAGAGGGGTGGGGGAGAGGGGTGGGGGAGGGGGTATTGGGGGAGAGGGGTGGGGTTAATGGGGAAACTCAGAAAAAAAAAGATAACCAACATCGATTCCGGTCAGGAAGATCATGCTTATCACAACTAATGGAACACTATAACAATATTATTGATGCACTCGAAACAATGAAAACTATGATTTGGCGGGCCGCAGGGCCCCCAATTACTGTCGGTTCAGTTATTTGATCAATAAAACTATAGAAATGAACGCAGTCATGAAAATCTTAGGCTTCAAATCCGAGCTCATTGTATTAAGATTTGTGAAGCTTTAGATTTTCATGGCTGCGTTCTTTTCTGTAGTTTTATTGAATGAATAATTGGTTTGCCAGTAACTGGAAGGCCGCAGGCACCCCAATTACTGAGGCCCAAGGTGAGAGGAATAGGAATGATATCCAGATAAAGGGCTACTGATGTTCAAAATAAAATACGCCGTAGGCACACAATTCAGCCGAAGCACCGCAGATCTAGCAAAATCGGCGCGTAGCGCCGACCTTTTGCTAGTAGTCCCTATTTGATACAAGATATTGAAAAACTGGAAAAAGTACAGAAACGAGCAACAAGAATGATCCCATCTCTAAGACAATTGACATATAAGGAAAGACTGGCGTATCTAAGCATGTTCTCATTAAAAAGGAGGTGGTTAAGGGGTGATATGATAGAGGTGTATAAAATGATAAAAGGGTTGGATAAGATAGATTTTGAGTCTCTTTTCATTAAAGATCACAATAATCAGACTGGAGGTCATAGTATGAAATTATTTAAGCCAAGATGTAGAACAAATTTAAGAAAACAGTTTTACAAACAGAGTAATTAAGTTTTGGAACAGTCTGACAGAAGAAGTGGTGACTTCAGATACACTTGATTCTTTCAAAAGAAGGTTGGATAGTTTGATGTCTGCAAGGGACATCTGGTGATAGTGTTTAAGCCCATTTTTATTGCATGAATGGTACTAGTTTATTTCATATATATTATGTGCATTTGGGTGATAGATCCCACAGCTCAACACAGGTGTTGTGGGATATAGGGAGGCAGCATCTTGGGTTAGGGGATACTCTCTGTCTTTACACACCCTATTTAAAGAGATTCCTCTGCCGAGCAGTGCCCCCCATAGTACTGTGAGGTATTGAAAAACTCATGATCTTCACTTGCCCCACAAACACCTTTAAATGGGAGACCCAAAATGGGTGCACACACATTTCTACATTACTGTACAGTCTTTACAGCCACACCTACACTTTTCCTCTTAAGTATATATATTGTAATGTATATGGATGTAAATTGTGACTTAGTCCGCAATTGATATGGACCGTGACTTATTTTTGGTTGGCATGGTACTGGCATTGATGGGTACCATAATGAAATTGACTGGATTCTTTGGATGTGATATATTTGCATGTCAGTTATAAATAGATATAGTGTGTAACATATTTGTGGATAGTAGCCTATTATGACTTTGATCTTCTGGATCCAGAGATTCTATCTTTAGTTTTAAATTGATACTTAATTAGTTTTGTAAAAATTGGTTATTGCCAATGTACAGGCAGTTTTTACATAGTGGAGCCACCTCGATGGGCCGAAGTGGCCCCTAGTGTGCCCACTATAAAAATTTCTTATGTTCTTAAAACATGATATATGAGCTAGGCTTTTTAGGTTACTACTTCCACTTATGTTAGTTTTTCATAGATGTTGGTCGCGATGACATGTGAAGGGTGCGAATATTATTTTGAGGATTTAATATACGAAGTGCATTCTAATGACTCCCGAGCAATAGAAATATTTTAAAAACACAATATTTTACCATCGACCCGTAAGTGTGAATTGTGCGGAAACGAGTGCTCGTTAATAGAATCATGTATAATTTAGGTCTCGGGGGTACAGGGGCGGAGCCCCGTAAAGATCACGCATTACAAATTGATCGGTATAGGGTTTTATGTTTTTTTTTTTGCGGCCAAACTACTTTATCCTTTTTTTAAATTTTAACTAGTATAATTTGGATAATATGAGTATCGTCACATTCTAATTAATACCAAAACACATTTTTCTAGTAATATTTGATGTGTTTTGCTTAGATTTTTACCTCCATTTCCCTTGAAAATGAGCCAAACTTCAAAGTACTATAAGTCCAGTGGTGTAGTGCTGTGGGAACGCGTGGGAACGGCGTTCCCTTACTTTTTTTGGTAGACGGAACGGCGTTCCCTCAATATTTCAAATAAATCCGAACTTACAAATCTCTAACGTCATGAAATTTTAATTTCCACCCCTAGAAAAAATATGAGAAAGAATCATTAACTGTTTCATTTCTTTTAGCTTCGACTGAGGCAATGCTAGCCTATAAAGATCTGATGAAACAGTCACCACGGCGTACCAGTTGTTAACTTTTTTTTAGTTAATCATTCCAGTTGTTAGCTATTTTTATTGATCGTACTGGATGTCGTATATCTAATGACACTGGAAATACTGCATCTTCAACCTTGGAATATATCCTAATATCCAGTGCATATGACCTAAAAATATCCCTGAAATTGGTCAGATTTCAAAAGATTTCCCGGGGGTCTTACAGTGCCCCCGGACCCCCAGCTGTATAGGCTCGCCGCGCTCGCCATTGTCCCCTTCGCATCTGAGTAACACTTTCAAAATGCGTTCCCCCACTTCTTTATTTAGCATTACACCACTGACTATAACTTTGTTGGATCTCATTTCCGAGGGAAATGGAGGTCAGATTTGAACAAATCACATCAAATACTACTAGAAAAATGTATTTTGGTGTGTAAAATGACTGAACGTGTCTATATACATAATTACCACAAATATTCACAATAATCAAACAAATAACGAAAGTGTAAGGGGAAGAAACCAGGACAGGTCAAGCGAAACAGAACTGCCCGAACGATGTCCATCAACTAGATTTTATAAATTTATTATGGTTAATATGTTTTAAATGACATGGGCTGGACCTGTAAATCAAAATAACTTTTTATAAGTTAGTTTTAGTCGCTTTATTCAAATTTGTCACTCATTTTTTGTGCAAATGCATATTAATGGTGAAAATTATGATACTAATAATATATATATAAATACACTCATTTCTGGTCTGACGAGTATAATTTTGGACTATTTTTTCGCTACTCTGCGACTTAATTAGTTTGTTGGTTTGTTGGTTTCTGTTCTGGCTATTTTTTTTTCTAATTGGATTCAGTTTGGTAGTGTTTGTGATAGAATTATGACGTGCCATTCGTGTGGTTTCGACTTTGAGAACTTGATTCGTCATGTGCCCTAGATGATAATACGAAAAGATCAGAAGATATTTAGGTGAAATAACCAATATTAACCTGTTAGGTTAATTGAATGCCCGGTTAGGTCAACTGTACGCCCTTGATGATTGGTTAGGTTGAGTCGTGATATTTTCTTTCGTTAGTTTAAACGAAAATGACGAGAGCAAACTTTTCTGGTTAATTCTGAGGTGTTTTGCACGTTTCCTGTGGCAATGCGTCGATTACGAAATCTCGTAACATGAACATGTTAGGTTATGCTTTATTGTATAAAATGTAGTCAAAAATACATTTTCGTGTGCTTTGTTCGAATATGACCTTCATTTCTTGCGCAAATGAACAGAAATACAGTTGTCATTGCATGGCCCAAACACGTATTTCTTTTTATTTGCACAGGAAATGAAGGTTATATTTGAACAGAGCACACCAAAATACACTAGAAAAATGTATTTTTGAATTCAACATCAGGCCATGTCATTTTCTGCATAATGACCTTTATTATTATACATTTTCGTTATTTGTTTGATTATTGTGAATATGTGTTGTTAACTTGTTGTGTTGTATCTAGTTTTCAAAATAAACTCAATGACCATGTATTCTTGTATTCTGTTGTAACTTAGCAAATTACATTTCGCTGTTATTTTTTATTTTATTGGGTTCAGAATCCCAGCTGAGCCGTGAACGGCCAAGCTCTGAAGGGCCAGTTTAACCTACAGCCCAAGTTAAGCTAGACTAAAAACTTACGGACTTGGAGGTCCTATTAGGTCCTACCTCAGGGTTGCTGACTCGATGTGGGCCTGCCTTAGGCCTCAGTTGCATAAAATTAAGATAAAAAACAAAAGGGGCACTATTTATAGTCTTTCTAAACCTTGCAACAACAACACAACCTGCATCATTGCACGATGCAACAATTTTGTATCTAAACAACCAAACTGAATTGCAAGAGAGCTCTCTATAAGACCACGCCCTGTAAGTGCAGCATTCAACAAACGAGTAGGAAGGACGCGCAGCGCCCAAAAAAAATGATGCCACAAGAGCCCAAAAATGCTAGCTCTAAATTAAGTGAATTTTTCACTAACCTTACAATTATGAGATGGATATATATACACTTTAACTTAATATATACAAGCAATGCTGCATCAGTCAGCTTAGTCATCATATCGCCTTGGGATAACAATGGCTCTTCCTCTTCTATATTTTCTAACTTGTTACATTTTGCTACATTTTACTACATTTCGTATTTTAGTGATGTCTTCATCCTCTGTGCTGTGCTTTTACCATTTGATATCGTATTTTCCAGAATTTATATATTATCTGTTTTTTGTGGTCTATATTTTCCTTCCTAAAGATAAACCCCCAATAATCTCCTCTTTGTCTGCCATGAACGCCTGTTGTAATTCGATGACTTTTACTATATCCTCCCTGTAGACACTACAGCCCAACAAGAAATGCTCCATGTCTTCTTTTTCGTATGCAACCATGAGGCATTTGGTCCCCACCTATAAATCTATTTCTGTCATTAAATTCTAAATTATTTGTCCTATATCTGTACGATATGGTTGAGGCTGGGGTGTTATCATATATATCCTCCGTGTCTCCAATGTTTCTTTTCCATTTCCTATATATTTTTAAACTTTTCTTTCCATCCATATCTTTCCTCCAGTGGTCCTCATCCCAGGTACATAGTTTGTTCGCCAGTTCCTTTTTTTGCATTCTTTTAGGTATTTTATATTTATTCCCAAGTCACTCATATATCCCTCAACCTCCTTCATCCACTTCCCTCTTGTTTCTTCTTTTACTTTTCTAAATATTTCACCTACCAACCTGCCTGTGCCATTTTTCAAGATACTTTTTACATAGTTGAGCTTTCCTTTCATTATTCTTGTTCTCATCATTGATGCCCCTATTTCTCCCCTCAAACCACTCACAGCCACACTTCTTCCTGCTGATAGTATCGTTCTGTGTGCTCCATTCTCATATTTCTGTAGCTGTTGAATTTCTGTTTTGTTTAGTTCTATAATAGTTGTTCCATATAGTATTGATGGCAGCGCCAAGCCTTTCCAGAACGCCTTTCCTACAACCAGTTTATTACAACTCTTTTCTCTTATTGAGTAGGTCATATATGCCATTTTCTGTGCTTTTTGTAACATCAGTTCTTTTTGCTTTTGGAAACAATTCTGTGTATTATTAATTGTTATGCCCAGATATTTTATTGAATCTACTACTTTAATTCCCTCTATCTGCTCTGGTGCTTCTTTTTTGTTGAATATCATAAAATTACTCTTATTTTTGTTAATCTCCAGGCCATATGTCCTCCCTATTTGTATTACTTTTTTGATATTATCACTTGCCTCATCTATTGACATTGACAGCTGTAATCCATCATCCGCAAAAAATAATGTATGTATTTTAAATTTCTCATCTTTATATCCTATATCTTCGTTATCCAACTTCTCCAGGATTTGGTATGTCACCAACTTGAATAGAGTTGCTGATAGGGTACATCCTTGTCTTATTCCACTGCTTACTTCTATTTCTGTACATAGTTCATCATTTAGCCTCACTGTGGTTCTGTCCCCATTATAGATTTTTGTTATGACTTCTATTATGTTTGGGTGAATCTTATATCTCATGAGAGCTTCCACTAGTTTTTCTCTTTTAACCGAATCAAAAGCTTTTGCGAAGTCAATTGCTGCACCTATCAAGGGTTTTCTATTTCTGTAGCTATTTTCTATACAATATTTCAAGATATAGATATTATCCTCTATTCTTCTCCCTGGTGAAAATCCAGCTTACGTATCCTTGTCCTCATTATTCCTAGTTAGGTGTTCTTCTACCTTCGCTTTTATGATAGACATGAACAGCTTGTATGCTACATCAGTTAATGCTATAGGTCTTAGGTCTTTCTCTGTAGGTTTGTTCTTCTTTGGCACCATTACTGTTTTTGACATCTTCCAATTCCTTGGTAGTCTCTCTGTTCTCAGGATCTGGTTGTTGTTGTTGTTGTTGTTGTTTAGCCGATCAGCCCACCCTGATCGAGCAAGCCGGCGGCACGCAGGTAACCGATCGCCCTCTCCGGAGTGGACCAGAGGTTCAGCGCACTAGTGATGTTGTGTTGTGTTCGTTGTTGTGCTAGAGCGGTACAGTCTGTCATAATGTGTTCAATTGTTTGTGGTGTGTCCTGGCACAGGTGGCAGGTGTCGTCTATGGAGTTGTCTAGTCTGTGTTTATATGTCTGTAAGTTGGGGTGATGTCCACATCGGAATCGTGCTAAGTTAACTCGATCCGATCTGCTCAGGCTGATCTCTGACCTGTTAATGGGTGGCGGCTTCGCACCTAGGACCGCATTCGGACCGAGTCGTGTCAGTGTTTTGTGGGTTAGGTGTGTGTGTATGTGTTTTCTGTACTGTGTGATGTTTGTGGGGCGTGGTATGGAATGAAGTATTTGGTTATAATGTCTCTCTGGTGTTACCTTAATGGTGCGAGGTGTTGGTGCATGATTGTACATGTAGTGGCAAGAGTGTTGTGGGTTAATTGTCGCTGCTGCCATGAATTGTGTTCTCCTCATGTCTAAATGTTCCCTAACTTTCAGTATTTTTGTTTCTGTGTGCAGGTGTTCTATTGGTGTTGTTTGAGTGCATCCTGTAATGATACGAAGTGCGTTGTTTTGTATTGTCTGTAACGTGTTTGTGTGTGTGTTTGAGATAATGGGTGCCCAGCATGGGCTAGCATAGTTCATAACTGAGCGAATATATTGTTTGTATATGAGTGTTGTTGTTCCTGCTGGTGTCCAAAGTTTGTGCCTGTTAGTACCCTAAGCGTGTTAAGTCTTGACGTACATTTGTTTTTAATATCCTGAATGTGGTTTGCAAAAGATAATGATGTGTTGTATGTGACCCCAAGTATTTTGGTCCTGCGAGTGTGTGAAATGTTGATGTTGTTTAGTGTAAGCTGTGGAATTACCTGGTGTTCTTTTGTGTTGCTTGTAAGCAAGGTGCTGGTTGATTTTGTGGGCGCTACTTTGAGTCTATTGTGTGTGAGCCAGTCTTGTATACTGTTTATGTATGTTTGTGGGTTATTTGTAGCGGTGTCGATGTTGTTGTGGGTGGATGTTAGAGTGATGTCATCTGCATATGATGATAAGGTAAGCTTGTTATCTATGGGTGTTGGAATGTCATGGGTGCACATTTCACTCTTTCCCAATGCCTTGAAGAATTCTGGCTTTAAACCATTTGGTCCAGCAGCTTTCCCATTTTTTATACTTTTTAATCCTTCTTTTATCTCCTTTGTTGTTATAATAGGTTCATCCATATATCCCATCTCACTTCTCACCTCTAACGCCATATCTATATGTTCTCTCAGAGTAGGTGGTATTTGGTATTCTAGTGTTCTTATTATCACTCCTTGGTCATCTTTGTCATGTCTTTCTTGTATCTTAAACTCCATACTTATATGGTCTCTTAGGCTGGAGGGTAGGGTATGTTTCTTACTCACCATGACCTCTTGGGCAGAATCATTCTGTCTGTACCTATCTATAAATTCTGCCTTCATACCCCCAGTCCAGACTGTATCCAATTTATTTGGATGTTTCTGGTATATTCCTAACCAGTAGCCTTCAAATTTCCTATCTGCCTCTTCAGGTGCCAGTTTATTTCCTTGTTCATCGTATAATTCTATTTCTGTCTCCTCTTTACCTCCTTTCCTTTCAGCTTGTTGATATGCTCCCATAATTTATCACCTCCTCCCTCTTTTATCTCCTCACTGAGTTTTTTTCTCATGCTTATATATTTCATCCTTTATCATCATCTGGACTTTCATTTTTTGTTCCATATACTTCTGTTGGAAGTGTGCTTTTTCTTCTCCCCAATGTATTTCTTTTTTCTATTGTATTCCTTTCTCTTTTTTATCCCTTCTCTAACAAAATCACTAAAACACGTCCTATCAGCACGATTGACCACTTGTCGTACGTCCGGTTACCACAAAGGTTCACCAAAACAATGTCAATAAAATTTAAATATGCTGGTAGTATCTGTAGTAATTTGGTAAATATGAAGCCATGGGGAGGACAGTTTTTTTGGTCCCTGATTGGCTGAAAGTTGATGTTGGAAAATATTAACCTAACCTAGTGCAACCTAACCCGGATGTAAGAGTCCACCTGATTGTCCCGAAGTGCAAAATGGAACACCAAAACTGGTGTCTCCGATATTTAATATGACTCATATCCGGCAACACTTTTCAACCTTCCCCGCTTTAACTGTTACTAGGTACAGTATATGCTGTAAGAAACATAACTCTGCATCCTTGGTAATCCCGAGCCCCTTTAAACCTCTTCTTTTATTTTCCACTTCTTTCCACTTTGCTCAGTCTCCTCTACCTCGGAGGTGTCCATAACTCAGTGGAAAATTGGGAAGCACCGTTTCCCTATAAGCGAAGTGAAGACACCGAGGTCGCATGTTCGAATCCCAATGCTGCTGGTAATAATATGGGAGTTAGGGCAATGGACCACATTAGTTTGCCTGCTTGAGCGTTGGGCTAGTTTCTGACCCTCCTGAATGAATATTATTACAACGTCTTCCACCTCCAAGAATCATAAAGATAACTCAAAGCCACCAGAGTCCAGGGATTTTCTCTACACCACCAGAACTACACAAAGAATCCTAGTTTAAACCACTCTTTGATTCATGAGATTGCCTCACTCAAATTCATGCAAGGACCCCAGCTATTTACAATATTCCCATTTTCTGCTGCTCGTAAATTGATCTTTATTACATCTCCATTCATCGGATTGTTATTTAAATTTGTGCAAGAACTCTAGCTATTTACAAGACACCTTTTTCACTAGACATAAACTGATCTTAATTATATCTCCACCCGGTAGGTTATGTCACTACCAGCTAAACTTAACCTTTCTGCCATTTACCAGATTTCTTTGATTTAAAAGTATCCAAAGTGCTGTACTACTATTCGATCACCACTGCAGTTGGTAAGTCATTCGAAAAATCCAGCACCCTAGAATATGGCGTAAAAATTAATTAATTAAGAGATTATAATCGTAAGTGCTTGTTAAAATTTTAGGTAAAATTTAAGATTCACGACATTAAAGCTTCTTACTCAAAACTCCCCTTAAAGCCAACAATAACATGGCTTTTCAAATGTCATGTGACATTTGAATAGAGCATCTTGGCTTTAGGGACTGAGCTTATACTATATATATATATATATATATATATATATATATATATATACACATTCAACTGCAAAGAACACGCAGTATAAATAACGTAAAGAACGACGCTTGTATAGGAGATATTCCGCGCAAGACGAGAAAGAAAGAACGGAACAAATGAAAAAATGAGGTAACCACCTGGGAATCGAACCCGGGATCTTCCGATTGCCGGTCGTAAATCTGATATTCATCCCAATTTTAGTACAGAATAGTTTATAACGTAAATTTACATTACATATTTAATAACATTCATTCATTTAATTGGATAATATTATTTTGCTGATCGACAAAACAAGTTCGCTAGCACTAAACGAACATTATTTACTCATTAATGATATCGTACCAAATCAATCACTCTGAAAAGGACGGCTCTTTTCACTTTTCGATCATAAAGCTGCGAAGAAGTATCTCTTTTGTCTGAAACAAAAGCAGAAACAAAACTCAATCAGCCCACCCCAAAGAATTAAAGGTAAAAATATGACTTCAGAAATAACTGCAATGGAAGTGAATTTAAAGTTATTACATTTTTAAGATAAAATTTTAAATAGGAGGTAATTAACTAGGCTAGGCTAGGCTAGTTCACTTCTTAGGGCGGGCTTACGAAACAATATTATTAATGAAAGTTTATAATATTTTTGCCTGATCAAAACATGCCTTGTGACGTGACTAGTTTTGACTTCATAATAAATTCACAAAAGGCAGATTAGAATATTTTCGGTCTAACTTAAATGAACTTACGAAAATAGGCCTAATAATTGGCAAGGCTATATACCTAGGGCCTAAGAAGTAGGGCTAGGCCTAAAGCCGGTAAAGATTCGGTAGAACACATCCACCCAAACTAGTGACGAAAATAGTTTTTTCTGGTGTCTTTCATGCTATTTCAATTGAATCTGACCTTCATTTTTGGTGCAAATGCACTGTTATGAAGATACCCGCTCCCCTATGGCTTTGAAGAAGAGGGAAATTGTGGGCTAAAAAGGCCAGAATCATTGAAACAGCATGAAATACACCAGAAAAATCTATTTTCGTCAGTAATATTTACGACAAAAGTAACCAAACCTAACCTAACCAATCGCAACGTACAGTTAAAACTAACGAAAATAACACAACTTAACCAAATGTCAGGGGCATACAGTTGACCTAACCGGGTGTACAGTTGACCTAACCGGGTATTCAATTAACCTAACCGGGCATGGGTACCCCATAATGAATTCGGGACCTGGAAAG
Source organism: Bathynomus jamesi (assembly GCA_023014485.1). Classification (NCBI taxonomy): domain Eukaryota; kingdom Metazoa; phylum Arthropoda; class Malacostraca; order Isopoda; family Cirolanidae; genus Bathynomus; species Bathynomus jamesi. The sequence continues at coordinate 14,009 of JAJOZX010009840.1, read as the reverse complement.
GTAAGTAGTTGGAAATATTATCAGTGCACTTACATTAATTATGGGAGGCTTCACGGTAATTAAGTTCATTACCACACTGAGGACACGTAAGTAGGGTGGCCAGACGTCCGGCTTTAGGTCGGACAGTCCGCCTTTTGAGCACTCTGTCCTCCATCCGGAGCCACCTTGAGTCGGACGTTAATTTGTCCTCCTTTTTGGGGTCTGGCTAAAAAGAATTATAAAAATTACCTCAGGTACACTTAAAATAGCGGGTACTGAAGGTCATAATAACCATTAACGTATTTTTATTATACGTATGTAGTTGGCAACACTGCTGATAAGCCGCATTTGTTTTCAATTTCATGACTACGAGTCGGACAGTCAGTCTGCCCAAGGAGTAAAAATGAATATTAATTTCTTTCAGTTATATATATACAGTATATATATATATATATATATATAGGGCCTATATATAACGTAAAGAACGACGCTTGTATAGGAGAACATTCCGCGCAAGATGAGGAGGAGAACGAACAAATGAAAAAATGAGGTAACCACCCGGGAATCGAACCCGGGATCTCCCGATTGCCGGTCAGATATGATAACCACTACACATGGTCCTCACTCGATCAGCAGTCGTAATTCTCCTACACACGCGCAGAAACCAATGCCCCGAGGGGGGCACCTCCCGCATGCCGCACCTATATATACATTTCAACTGCAAAGAACACGCAGTATAATTGCAGTTGAAATGTATATATAGGTGCGGCATGCGGGAGGTGCCCCCTCGGGGCATTGGTTTCTGCGCGTATGTAGGAGAATTACGACTTCTGATTGAGTGAGGACCATGGTGTAGTGGTTATCATATCTGACCGGCAATCGGAAGATCCCGGGTTCGATTCCCGGGTGGTTACCTCATTTTTTTCATTTGTTCGTTCTCCCTCCTCATCTTGCGCGGTATGTTCTCCTATACAAGCGTCGTTCTTTACGTTAATTATACTGCGTGTTCTTTGCAGTTGAAATATATATATATATATATATATATATATATTATAGTGATGTAGCGGATGTCATTTTTTTCACATCCGCGGATGCGGATGCGGATGAGGATGTTTGATTTCAACATCCGCGGATACGGATGCGGATGTCTACATTTTCGTTATTTTCGTTATTTTTTAGGATATATTCGAGATTTGTTGTGTTTAACGTATATAATAAGTTATTATATAGAGAGAGCTGTAGCTATAATGTAGTATAATTGATTAATTGTACAATAATTGCTGTACTTTTCTCTGAACATATAAAATAATATCAAGCATCTAACTAATATAGAAATCAATTAGTGAATTCGTCTGCAAATAAATTCGTTATATTTTGTTGAGTTTCAGCCACAATTATAAACCATAATTGTGTTACCAGGATGCGGGACGTGAACCCAACTCAAATGCACCCCACCGACCTCTTTCCCCAACCTCCACCCTTATAGAAAGAGATCTTTAATTAGCTTGATAACTATTTATATTAAGTTTAAAGTTTTATTACGCATATTTATAAATGAGTAATTAAAATAAAGTAAACTAAGATGTTCATCGTTTAATGTTCAAACTTAATTATAGGAAGGTTATGCTTAAGGAACATTAATTTTTCTGCCTTTTCTGCTGCCAGTCTGTTTCTCTTTTCATCATATATTAATCCAGCACTGCTAAATAATCTCTCGCTTGGTACGTTTGTTGGAGGACAGGCTAAATGTTTCCTTGCAAGTTTACTCAAGTATGGATAGATATTCTGCGTATTTTTCCACCAACTAATAGGATCAGGGCCGGATTTTCCAATAGGCAACATAGGCCATTGGCCTAGGGCCCACCAGTAACTGGGGGCCCACTGGGGACCTCCTACAATCCCTTGACACAAACAGTATCATTGACAAATTTGCCATAGAAAAAAGCAGGAAAAAGTCATTTTGAACTTCACATAGTTGTGCTTGCAAATTTATTATGCTTCAGTTTCATTGTATTTTTCCATTATTCCTATGTGTAAGATGTACATGATATGGAACTTGATTTACTTTGATGTACTTGATATGGAACTAATTTGATTAAAAATTATTAATGTGTAATGTATTACATTATGTTGTAATTCTTATTGCAAAATTTATTATGCTTCAATTTGACTGTATTTTTTCCATTATTCCTTTGTGTAAGAATAAGTTGTACATGATATAAAACTAATTTGAATAAAATTATTGATGTGTTACATTATGTTGTAATTCTTTTTTTTTTTACATTACAATATTACGATATATATATATATATATAAATTTTTTTGGGGGGGGGGGGCACTGATAAGGTTTGGCCTAGGGCCCACAAGCAAGTAAATCCGGCCCTGAATAGGATTGTCACATGCAGCCAGGCGTTTTTCTTGGTGATAGCTCTCGATCATTTTTACTACATCTTTTGACATCGCGTAGGTCTCGTCATTGCTGCTTGACTCAAGAAACTCAGAGACAGATTCTGTGATAGATTTGCTTGCTGAAGGTGTTGGTTCTGTCACTGAAACTTTTATTCTTTTGGTGGGTGGCGAAGCGACAGATTCAAGAGATTGAAGCTCTTCAACTGCTTTGCCAAGTGATGATTTAACTCGTTCTAATGTACTAGGTGAAAATAACTTAGCTTTGTAACGTGGATCTAAGTAGGTTGCAAGAGAGTAACTTCATACAAGAACAGCCTCTCGTCTTGTCGCTTGCATCACTTTTGTGCACAATGAACTAGTTCTATTAATATAGTAGAATTTGATAATTTCCGCTTATTAATGACGTTTTATCTCAACGGTCCACATCCGCACGACATCCGCAGTCCAAAGTGCGGATGCGGACGCGGATGCGGATGCGAGAAAATGTGCGGATGTTCCGCGGATGCGGATGCAGATGTGACCTACATCACTAATATATATATATATATGTTAACGTACGGCCACATACGCAGTGTCCTCCTTTTTGGAAATGGCCACCCTACACTAAAAGAGGTCTTGAGCACGCCGTGAGCTCGAAATATAGCGACAGCAGCGCTATCGTCCCTCAAAACTTGTTTAATAACGGACTTACAGCGCGTACTACACAGTACATACAGCCATTCTGAAGCAACTGTTGAATTCAAATTTCAGCGCTGGACATGCGCGGGGGTGACAATAGGGCAACCGCCAATTGGCTAATGATAATAACATGACTACATACACACAGGACGAGATGATCTGACCAGTGAATAATGGCGCCAAAATTTAATAATTTCGAAAGTAAATATCTCGATAAATAGGAATTTCCGCCAAAATTAGTATAGAATAAAGTATTCTTGTTCTTTTTCGTTCTATCTCGCTGTATAAATATCAATATCTAGTTTGGTGGATGTGTTCTACCAAATCTTAACCCTAAAGCCTATGCAAACCATACCATAAGCATGTGATGCTGTCAGGCAAGAAATTATGTTAAATTTTTTGTGCTTTAAAAAACAAATTTACCTAATCAAACCCAGATCACAAAATAAAACCATGTTTACATGTCTGATGAATAATTTTTATGGATGTCGACATGGTAGCCTATATAATATCCATAGGCCGTAGTCTAAAATTAGTTGTGAATGCTTTGTTGTAAATAAAAGTAATCATAAATCAGCTGATTTGCATTCTATTCGGTCATTGGTTTTGATACCCTATGAAAGCAAACAAAGGCAAGGTAAGCTTGCAAACTTTCTGAAGTACAATTCCGGGATATATATATATATATATATATATATATATATATATATATATACACACAGTGTTGGGCACTAAAGCGTTAATCCGATAACGGTTAATTAACGAAGTTAACTTTTTTTAACGGACTATTAACGGAAATTAATTTCCATTTATCGTTATCGGACCAGTTAACTTCCGATAACTCGATATTTAGTCTGTTAAAGTCCGTTAACACGTTAACTGCGAGGAGTCATTCACGGAAGATCACCGCTCCGCGAATGAATTCAAACCGCCATAACTTCAGTCTGCCAATTCCGTCCTCTGCCGCAGTGGAACGGCTCTTCTCTCTCGGCAAGGACATCCTGAGGCCCAAGAGGTCAAGACTGGCAGTTGGGCCTAACTTTGAGAAGTTGGTCTTTCTGAAGGGCAACCAGCACATTGTGTCATAGTCTTTAATAAATGTGCCTAAAATTTAATTTTACCTTTCAGTTCCCGCCATAATAATTCTCTGGTAAATTAAAATTTAGTTAATGGTTAGTGGTTACAAGGGTTTCAAAACATGTAATCAGTACATTTTTTATTAAAAATAAAAAAAAAGTTATTAAGCAAAAAAGTTGCAAAACTTGATAAAAATACAGTTAAATACCTATTTATTATTTTGGATTTTGCATAAATAAACATTTTCTATGGGTTTTAAAGCTTTTTTCCTTGATTTTTTAAATGTTAGTAAAGAAATAGTTATCGTTAACGGATTATCGTTAACTTCCGTTAACTTTGTAGTAAAATTATCGGATTATCGTTATCGGAGTTAAAAATTGGGGTTAACGGATTATCGTTATCGAAGTTAACTTTTTGGTTAACGGTGCTCACCACTGTGTGTATATATATATATATGGGAATGAACTCAGAATGGTTCCCTGAGGTTTTTTATGATACACATAGACAGTGCATGGAACAAGGAACTCTTCTAGGAAAATTAAATCCACGATAGTCCGAATAAGTAATGGTAAATGACAAATACTATAGTTTTTTCTTTTATGATTGTATCATAAAAAACCTCAGGGAACCATTCTGAGTTCATTCCCATCATGAAACGGACATGTTATGTGCCTTGAAAAGTGGACGCTCAATTCTGCCAGTTGAAGTTTAAGTTTTGGATTTGGCTAAAAATATAATAGTTACCCCTTTTTCTTTGATGTATTCAATCTGACGTGAAGGCAGCGAGTCTTTTGCTTATATTGAGGTTCTAAATGTAGCTGGGCTAGGCTGCTTTAAACCCTAGATCCTGTCCCAAAGCTGGATCCTATCTGCTTTGCAGATAGCTGGTGAGGGAAGCTATATTTTTGGGACCTCTTTGCGAGTGACCCGTTGCCCACGTCGGGCTAGCATCATGAAAAAGAAAAAACTAGTACCGGTATTTGTCATTTACCATTACTTATTCGGATTATAGTGGATTTAATTTTCCTAGAAGAGTTCCTTCTTGATGATTATGGAGGAAAGTCCATTATTCTTTTGCAATTATTTTTAAACGATTTTTTAATTTTTGACAAAAACACTTTTTGGTACAAAATTTTGATTTCAGTTGTCTCTGTATATAAATTAATACGTACAGGGCGTCCCATAAGTCCGGCATCATAGGAGAAATTCATATTTTTCTATTTCTACAAACCATAATTCATATTTTTCTCTTTCTACAGGCCATAATGTCTGTGAGCAAGGAAGAACGAATCCAAATAATTCTACTCATAGGAAATCGGAGTCAAAGAGAGGCCGCTGCTGAATTTAACAGACTGCATCCAGACCGCGAGCCAATAACACAGAGTTGTGTTAGCAGACTTGTTGCAAAATTTAAGGAAATAGGATCCATAGAAGATAAACCACGCAGTGGACCTTCAAGGAGGTCCAATGACGATGATACAGCGACTGCTATCCTGGCTCATTTTAACAGAAGTCCCAATAAGTCTCTTCGGCGATTGTCCGCCGAGACAGGAGTGTCGAAAAGTAGCATCCATCGGATTCTTCAGGCTCACAAATGCATCCATGTAAACTTCAGATCCTACAGAAATTAAGCGAAGATGATCCCGACCGGCGGATGGAATTTTGTGAATGGGCTATGGGACAATATGCTCGGAATGCCAATTTCCCGTCCACCATTCTGTTCAGTGACGAGGCTGTTTTTTATGGAAATGGTGAGGTAAATCGACAGAACACCCGCTACTGGTCTCAAAACAACCCTCACTGGTATACCTCTTGAAAGGAACAAGGTGCATCTCGGGTGATGGTATGGTGTGGCATTTGGAAGGATCGCATCATAGGCCCACTCTTTTTCGATGAACATGGCACTGGAGGCACCTACCTACGTATGCTCAAGGAAGAAGCATTTCCCAGTGTCTTGAACGAAGAAGGAAATTTCCCAACATGGTTCCAGCAAGACGGCGCTCCTGCACATTACAGCATCCAAGTAAGGGAATACCTGTACCAACAATTCCCTGGTCATTGGATAGGACGTCGAGGGCCTGTGGAATGGCCAGCTAGAAGCCCGGATCTCACGCCACTAGATTTTTATCTCTAGGGCCACTTGAAAGCGCTGGTATACGCAGAGAAAATTAGGAGTGTTGAACATTTGCGGCAGCGCATTATTGGGGCATGTAACACCATTACTCCTGACATCATTCACCGTGTGCTTGCTGACTGGGTATCACGTCTGAATTTGTGTATTGAAAACAATGGTGGACACATTGAGCACGTTCTGTAAATAAAAACTTTTGTTTTGCCTTTTTTATTATTTTTCCTATGATGCTGGACTTATGGGACACCCTCTATATATATATATATATAACATGCCTTTATTATGAGCATATATTGTGATTGTAAAGAAATCTTTTTATTGCCGTTTTTACAGAAACTGACACACAGAAATACAGACACTGTGGTCGACTGGAAATATAACTTGTACGTTTCTTTGCTTCGAGGTAAGAGTTGATTATTGCATACCTAATACGAGGTTAAATAAATTAACGTTTACCGACGATGCAAAATGTGGTTGTATTGAAGTTGTTAGTCCCTTGACCAAGTATTTTACAAATGGGTCTGATGATTCGGAAAGAAACACACAAATAACAGAGTTACCGCCGAAAAATCCACTAGTCGTTTTCTTTAACTGTTTGTTGTTTGTTCGAAATTTAAGGCATACTTGCTTATTTATTTCAATGTTTTGTATGAAAATTGAATATGAATAAGTTTATTGCTAGACCATTATCCAAATGCCTAATATTAATAATACAATGACAAATCACATACTAAGGATAGAAATATATACAATTAATGAGAAATAATACAGTACTTTCGAAGTTGTGTGAAGCTACAACCACCCGTTTTCATATCATAAATTCCATTGCTTAGAAGATGTACGGTAGAATTGCTAATAGCTTGGATAATCGGGGTGTTAATTTTTTAAATCGTTGCAGTAGACTGTATAGTGTATATAGACACAGATCATTTGAGCGGGACCTTTTAATACCAAACTCAATTAGTTCATGTTATCATTTAAGTGGCGTAGTTACAAGAACTTCTCTACTATTTTCAAGAAACGTGAGGCGATGTAAATAACAGAAAACTACATGGATGAAATATACGTGTGTGAAGGGAGATATCGATATTTGAATTTACGAAATATAAATTGCAAGTATTCGCGTTCATCCTAGTCTTTTTGAAAAAGGCTGATGTGTGTATATATATATATGATAATGTTTGTTGTTCATGATGATTGTTATCACGTTACTATACGAATGGATTAAAATATAATAGCTTCCCCTTAGATTAGATATATGAAATTAAAATTAATTTATTTAATAGTTTTTGGATCTATTTCGTAATACAAATGTTAGAAGAAGGCAAAATTTGTTTATGAGTTGATTGTATTTATTTTAATTTTATTTTGTGTGGTATCGTTATTAATATATGAAAAATATATATACATATATATGAGCAGAAGTCCGGTGTTCTAGAAATGGGTTTTCTACACAAACGCTTCCAGCGTTTGTTTGTTTGCTTTTGCATGTTTGTTCTTGTTTGTCTCATTCAAGACTGAAAGATCCCCCTCACAGGAGGATTTTTTTTCTCGTGAAGGAAGGCGCGAGGATGAATTCTTTTTTTTTTCCCCCAAAGGGATGATGATTTTTTTTTTTTTTTGAAGGAAGGTGGAGACGAATCCTTACCCCCCCCCCCCCCCCCCCGAAGGCGATAATTTGTTTTTTGAAGGAAGGTGAAGACGACAAGGAGGAAGGGGCCCTGAAGGGGCAAATGCCCTTCATTAAGGACGGTGAGACCCCATAAATGGGTTAGGAACTTAAGGAAGGGGGGCCCCTTATAACGGAGGCGAAGGTCTCCAGGTGGGCCCTTCCAAGGGCAGAATTTCAGAGCACCCCAACTTCCTCTAACCAAACGCGGCTATACATTAGGTTCCCTAAAATCCATGGCGAAGGTTTGACTTGGCCACCCATGTCTCCTGATTTAAAACCTTGCTACTATTTCCTTTGGGAATACTTGAAAGAGAGTCTTTGAATCCAACCCACGCACACTGGAAGTTTTGATAGTGGCAATCGAATGATAAATGTATTCGATCTCAAAAGACACATTGGGAACTGTGCCGCGCAATTTCATTATCCGGTTACGACAAGTGATTGCACAAAGGCTCAGCCTGAGGAAGACTTACTGAACATGTTTTGGCATGAAGTGTAAATTTCGGAGGAAGTGTAATTTACACCCCCTAACGCAAAAGGGGACACAAACTACACTAGGTCAAAGTTGGGGAACGTAAACTACACTAGGATCTTTAGGAAACATTTTTTAAATGAATTCATCAAATAAAACGTTAAAACTAAAGAAAATATTACGGCGCACCTAAAGCAAAAGCACCCCTGCGTAATTTCTTTATTTGTGGTCAGATTTTTATGAAATTTTCAATATAAAGGTTTTCAAGACGGACATCGGAATAACGCACAACATTTAAAAAAAAAAAAAAAATAAATGTCAATGTTATTCCGATGTCCGCCATTGAAGGCCCGGTTAGGTCAACTGTATGCCCTTGACAATTGGTTAGGTTAAGCTGTTATTTTCGTTACTTTTAACGAAAATAACACGACTTAACCTAACCAATTGTCAAGGGCATACAGTTGACCTAACCGGGCCTTCAATGGCGGACATCGGAATAACATTGAAGGCCCGGTTAGTATTTGAAAACCTTTATATTGAAAATTTCATAAAAATCTGACCATAAATAAAGAAATTACACAGGGGGGTGCTTTTGCTTTAGGTGCGCCAATATTACGACTTAACCTAACCAGGGTTAGGGTGTGTCAATTTTGTCAACTTTTTTCAAATCAATTTTGGTAGTGAAAATATAGTGTCTTTTCATGTCAAAACTTGAAATTGGCCAACCAAAATGAAATAAAATAACCCTTACCTACATCAATTTTACCTTAAAGTTTCAGAAATTGACTTTTACTAAATAATAGGACATAAATTGATTAACTATTCATCTGTCACAGAATTATCCCACTGATCGCATATGGAGTGTTTTCAAGGTCATATAGTTGTTGTACAATGTACAAGTCACAACATGAATAGAACTGTCCCTCACTCTCAGTCCTCAGTTGCCTCTTAGATGTCATAGACGGTGGTTTGCTGTTATTGCTCTTGTACCGACTTCATAGTTATTCTACTAGACGCATACTACAGTTTAACTGTAAGTATGGATTATTGATTATTACAATTATTTATTATTATCCTATTCTTCTGTCTAATTATGTTGTAATCCCATGAAATATTTTTTTATTGAATTTTAGAACATCGAATGACTAAACTTTGAAACATCGTAATTGATATAAAATACTTAAATGTTTTTCTTTCTTTTCAGATATTCCTAAGATGCCAAAATTGAAGACAAGAAGTCAGTCGTCATGCCACTTGAGCCTGTTAGTCGGTACAGGCAAGGAGCTTCCCGTATCAGAACTACCAACAGTGCGAGACATGCTGAGACTAGGGTTACTCCTTCGTGAACAAAATACAAAGGATAAAAGGACCTACACAGAGAAAGAGCTCATAAGGGACATGATTCCCCCTCTTCTGCATCAGTGGAAAAAAGCTAATGTGTTATTCAAGCCACCTGTACTCAATCAGTATAGAACTATTGAGCTAAAATTAACAAAGCTGTGGCACAAAGCAGTTCAGACATCACTTGGTAAAGGAAAACTAGCAAAGAAAAATAAATTTCTGCACACACTTGATACTCTTCTTGACATTTTTAACTGCCAGTGTCCCATAGAGTTGTGTTCTGAAGCCAATTGTTCTCCCTCATGCAGAAGAGAACCTCACCCTCACATTGATTGTCGCTGTCCTCGTGAGAAGAAGATCCATGTTTTGGAACTGGCTTTCATAAAGGCGCAGAGAACAAAGGCAGGAGGCCAAGGAAGTATGCAGATTGGTTCGGCAAATTATTCAGAAACCAAAAAACAGATTGTTATTGCTAAGAAAAAAGAGAAAATCCGAGAGAGGGAAGAAAGGAAGAAAAAGAAGAGTGAAGAAGCCACCCAAAGAGATGAAGAGCTCTATCAAGAGGTTTCTCACTTCTTTGAAAGCTCTTCAGATGAACAGAAAGAAGCAACATCAGATGATAGCTCCAAAATGCCATCTGAACCTTCGCCGAAGAGAATGAAATACAACACTAAAGACATCTCAAACATTGCCCTTGCCAGTATTCGCCACCATACGGGGCTAAGAGACTGCAGAGATTGCCACTGCCGCTTGGATAGATGCAGGCCCCATCAGCCGAGAGGATACATCCTTAGTGATAGATTATAATAAGATAAGAAGAGCACAAGAAAAAATAATGAAGGAAATATCTGATCAGCATGAAAAAGATTTGAAGGAAGAAGGTCTCTCTTGCCTTTTGTTTGATGGAAGAATAGATGACACAAAAGTTCTCCTAGAGGTAGAGGGAATGGACAGAAAGTTTCCCGGTCTCATCAAAGAAGAACACTACTCTGTGTGTTCCGAGCCTGGTGGCCGCTATTTGTTTCACTTTGTTCCTGAAGCAGAAGTAGAAGGCAAGGAACATGCAGAGGCAATTACTGATCAAATAGTATGTTGGCTTCAAGAAAGAAGACTTGACAGTTCACTGCAGGCCGTTGGTGGAGAATCAACTGCGGTGAACACTGGATGGCAGGGCGGTGTTATGACGCATTTAGAGAAAAAACTTGGAAGAAGGCTTGTTTGGATTGTATGTGATTTGCACACAGGGGAACTACCTCTTCGTCGTCTCATCCAGGAACTTGATGGTCCTACAAAGAGCAACAACAAGTGGTCAGGCCCCTTGGCAACATGCTAGATGAAGCAAACATGCTAGATGAAGCAACGGAATTAGAAATAAATACAAAATTTCCAAAGGTCGAAGTAGGCCCTCCCCTTCCAGTGTTGTCTGAAGAAGTTATCAAAGACCTCAGCACGGATCAATCTTACGCTTATCGTATTGTTCAAGCAATCAGATCAGGAGAGTTGCCTCAAAATCTGGCTCTCTTGGAGATTGGACCCGTAAGTCACAGTCGTTGGTTAACTACAGCGATTCGTTTCTGCAGGATTTGGGTTTCCAAACATGCACTGAAGGGCAAAATGCTACAGAATTTGATGTTGATTGTTGAATTTATTATTCGGTTTTATCTTCCTCACTGGTTCAATGTAAAACTTAATTCAATGTGGATGGAGGGGCCCAACCACATCTTGTTTCAATTACAGCTACTGAGAACCCAAAGGAAAGTAGTGGCGGACATCGTGTTACCTGTGGTGAGAAGGTCCGCTTGGTATGCTAGGCTAAAGGCAGTTTTGCAAGCAATACTCTGCAGCCAATGTACCAAAGAGCGAACTGAGGCTGTGGAAATCATTCTAAAGCTTAGAGGGACATCACTAGATGATGACCAGCTGGGAGACTGCTCTGTTCAGACAAGGAAGGTACCTCCGATAAACGTCAATGCCACTATGGAAAACTGATGAGTGGGTAGTTGGGAGGTAACGAAAATGGTTCACTGAGTAGGTAGGTAGTTAATCTAACAATTATTAAATTCCTTTTATGTCAATAACTGGGTGAATGAAACCAATTGGTTGCTCACCAGAGTTATTCTCCACACTAGTATTTACATACTGTGTGACAAGAGCATGCTCGGTAATAGATATACATTACCGATCAACCAACCGAGGAAAAAACCAACAGGACGCTGGTGGAAAAAGACCCGCGAAAAGGAGAACAAAGAAGAACGAAAACGAAGAACGGGGCGAGAGGACGGAAATGGGGAAGGGACAAGAACGGACAAATGAAAAAGATCCCCACCAGCAAGTACGCTCTCAACAAAAACAGAAGGGGAAAAGAGACTCTCTAATAACTAGCAGTAAGTGACTAATTGTGTTTTTAACCCAGGTTTACGTAGATTCATTAAATTAAGCTGGGTCAGACAACTTAGGCCTACATTGTGGCCTAAGACCCAGCATCAACTCATAGCTTAACAAAGGTAAAGGTAGATTGCCCTAACCTAGTTTGGTGAGGAATCCTACTGTGGACCTCAATTTATCTGCCCGCTCTGGACCATTTCCGGAATCTCTAGGCTGACCCCTCTAGGCTAGACTTGATCTACTCTATAGTTAGACTGGAGAAATAAGGGGTGGGTTAATTGTGGACCAATTCATACAGAGCATTTTTCATATTGGTGGTCCGTGTGTGGGTAATAAACAAACCTTAACCTTACTTAACAAAAATTGCAGAATTAGGCTAAATGGTCTAGCCTAAGCCTAAGCCTAACCTAATCAAGCCTAATTAGGTCTACAACCTAGGGCCTAACTAGGAAACATTTACATTTAAGGAGTCTCATTCTCTTATAAGCTTAGACCTGAGTGACAAGTACTTGGGGTGGATTAAACCAAATTTAAACTTGACTGTTTTGTCTGTGCTCTCTCTTCTCTGGTAATTTCTTCTTGTCCTCTATTTCATTACGATCCCCAGTTAAACAATTTTGACTTAAACATGGACAGTGCGGAATTGAAAAAGTTAAAAAAGAAAAGGGGGGCAAAGTTGGGTGCTGTTACAAAGGCCAAGAACACTTTTAACAATATTACACAACCAGGTAAGGAAGATTTAGAGTGTGTAATTCTTAAATTGGAAACTAAAAGAAGGAAATAATAGCCATTGATGAGAGTATTTCAGAGTTAGTTGAATCCGAAATGGCTGAAGAACAATTGATAGACCTTTACGCTGATAATGATGTTCAGGTAATCAGAGCTGGGCAGTATTTAAATACATTTGTATTTAAATACGTATTTAAATACATTTGTGTATTTAGAACTGTATTTATAAATACATTGTTTTTCATGTATTTAAATATAGTATTTAAATACTTTAATGAGTATTTAAATACAATGTATTTAAATACTCAAAATATAAAAATGTAAATACTTTTACTGGTTTAATACACGTTCTGTACTAGCACAGTACGACGCGTCGACAGTGTAGTACAGCATGGTTCATGTTTCAACGTGTCAGTTCAATCAGTTGTGTGCCACTCTTAGTCGAAAGCGGTTGATTTCTTTATCGTGTGCGTGTCATGGCTTAGTGAATTAGTGAATGCATATGTTAAAATTTGTATGTATTTAAAATGTATTTACAAATGTATTTAAATACAATTGATGTATTTTGTATTTAGTATCTAAATACATTCGTAAAATGTATTTAGTATTTAGTATTTAAATACATTTCTCCCATGTATTTAGTATTTAGTATTTAAATACATTCAATGTATTTACTGCCCAGCTCTGCAGGTAATCTCAATTGAACAGCAAATAAGGAGACTACGGTCTCGTTTGACTGACTTAACACCAAATAAACCTAATTCTGATTTTAATCAAAGTAGAGCTAACCTTCAACAAAATTTAAGTGGCATGCTAAATCCTGAGTCACAAGAATTGAGGGCTCAGTTACCCATTTTGCTAGTACCAACATTTGAAGGGGACACGGTACAATTCCCATCTTTCATTGACAATTTGAGAGTTTAATAGGTAATAAACCTTATATTTCAACTGTTGATAAGTTTAGCTACTTAACTAGTTTCCTTAAAGGCCCAGCCTATAACCTGATAGCCTATTTACCAGCCGTAGGGAATTCATATGAAGTAGCTATTGATCTCTTAACACGTAATTACATTAATAAAGATGAGATTCTATATGAATTCTCAAAAAAATTTTGATTTTGCACCCATAAAAGATAC